>WURT03346860.1:3480-24028 GCA_009936505.3 Holothuria glaberrima | reverse complement strand
GGAAAAAAGGCCGTGGCCGGCTCGACTTGAACCAATTGGTTGGAAACTGGGCCGTTAAACCTCATCTAACTAACTTTATGAACACAAATGAGTAAATGACACATCATGTCTTTGAATTAAGAGAAATAATAATTACCGTGATTTCATAGGTGTACAGCTGAATGAAAAACTTATCTTGCTCTGTCCCAGCTGGGAATCGAACTCCAGACAGTCATGTTGCCATGTAAAAGTCTGTAGGTCTTTAGATAAAATCATCGAATATGCTCACAGACTACACTTGTGTAAATAAAACCAGATAAAAGTCGTTGACGTGTATTCCCAGGTAAGTGCTCTAACTTAATCAAATAAGACTGAGTTGTTTGCTCTCTCCACTTCACCAAGATGTCTTTGTCCGAAATTGACGAGCAAAATAGAACGTAATGTTCAAATGCTTCTAGTGAGAAGAGTATTATGTGGGTAAAAATACATGTTAGATTGTCCGACGGAGGAACTTCGTTTTATTTCTCGTAGGGATGCAACGAACCTGAACAACATCACACAAAGTGGATAAATATAAATTTGCCAAATGAATGGTAAATTTTGTTAAGCACATAATCTTTGCCTTTTAATGTCTTGGTATGGCATTTGGTCAGTAGTTAACTAATTAATCGTATAAACTGTAAAGGCTATACTGAAAAATTTTCCTTGCTAGAGAGCTAAACCAGTTAAAAATGGTCATTTTAATTTTAATTATACCTTCTATGACTCACCCGACAAAATAACCTGTAACTAACAACTGGTTGAACATATTCTCTTTTTATAATGATAAAAAATACTAAAAAACAGAAGAATTCCCGCTTTCCGGAAAAGGGTAGTGCTAACTTCGATTTCTATAGTTTTGTGACGTCATATGTATATGGACTATAATGATTCGAATGTCATCGAGGTTAAACATCCCTTGAGTCGAATGGTGCCTTCAATTAAAGTTTTATTTAAATCATTACACGTGGGTTCATTAGCTATGTTCTTACCCTTTCACCTAATTTACTGGGATTGGAGGCGACCATGAGCTATTTCATATGACAGTAAACCATGTCCTGGAAGTTTAACCACTAATTGGTGGATAAACTATGTATTTTAAGTAGACCCATTTTCCTTTTCTTGTCAAATGTCGATATTCCCAAGCGAAATACGAATGCCCTAGTAACAATTTTCCCCTTACGTTTTTGTGTCAATAAAGTCTTCTCCAGAGAGTTTCAAAATGTTTAGAAACGTGTTTCCCTACCAATTTTCACTTAGAAATCGTCACACTTTCATTTGAACTTTTAATCCCAAGTGAATTTACTAGCTTTTTATGCAACAGCAGCAGGTATATGGCTCCTTTTATTTGCGAACATTCACTAGAAATATTATCCCATTGAACAGGAGCAGACCGCTAGTTTTATACGAAACTTCTTAAGACTAAGAGAAATTTTGTACGGAAGAAGATACCCTGCCGTGAAGTAAAAATTACTGTTTTTTCTGACAGTCATGCCATCAATACCAATCTCAACCTTGAAAAAACCCTGCAAAGACAAATAATGCGTCTTATTTATTGAAAGTACGTTAGGCTCAGATTTCACGGGTTAAACCCTTCCTGGTATGATCTGACTCGTTCACTTTCTTAATAACCTAATAACAAAAGTTATTTGAAATATATCCTCATCTCAATCAAATTGCCTGTCTAATGTTCCTTGCTAAGCCTCATTGCTGTCCACAATTTGATGCTAAGGAATGCCATTGGCAAAGATCTGTTTGTCATCCTCCCTGTTGAACTAGCTGCTCCCGCACACCTGCCTCACGTTTTAAGATTTCTACAGCTTCTGTTGGGTTTTATATTAAGTTATCAGAGGGCCTTTAATGGAAAGAAAGGTCCCTTAGAATACAGGAAAATGTGTTTTTAATAGCTGTTAGTGGTACAACAACTGTTTTAGTGACAATTGTATTGTTTCGTATTGCATTTTTATCGTTTTAAGTGACATTTGTACGTCCTATAGCCTAGGTTTGTGTAGATTCTGTGGAATGTGATAGTACAAATAGTAAGGCAGTTCTCCGTTCATAGTTGTAGTACTGGTGTAACCCATGATAAATATATGACACATTGCTGGTTGAAATGAGACTGTACGATTTTAAAAAATTAAAAGAAAAGCTTTACTTTCAGTTTAACAAGAATCCCATATTGGATCTCTCAAGCGTTTTCCTGATTCTAGTTCCTGAAGGGTTGAATGTACATTCAAGTTTAAGCATATCATGCTAAGAAACATAAATCTACGTAATTCTCCATCTACTAAACCCACCCTTTTGTATAGTACTGATTCCACATTACTAAGCAATTGTATGAACAGTCTAAATAACAAATACAAGAATAAAATTTGGTAGCCATTAACCAATGTATTACACTTCAATTCCTTTCAAGCTTTATCTTGGGAGGAGACTGTCACTAGTAGTAAGAATGGAAAATCTTAGTGGTTTATTTCAAATCAAACAATTACATCAATAAAAATTCCAAGACCAACTTTTTAAGTTGTCAGTCATTCAAATTCTATTTAAGGGCTACCTGTTATTATTCCAAACAGGATCATTCATATTGAAAACTATTCTCAACATACCGTACCACACATGATATATTGTGCATATCAAATGATTCAGCAAATTTCAAAGATATTTTCCCGTTCAGCAACTAACATGAACATTGAAGTACTTTCTGTTAGTGCTGTCAAGCATGTAACTGTCACAAAAAAGTCCATAATCAGAATTCGTTTCATGTAATCCTGGTCATTTGAACTTTTAGAAGTACTGCATAGTTATTGATACTTTATTTTTGTACCTTCCCATGTGGAAGCTTTACACGTCACTGGGCGGCTTATTCTACTTTGTCTTTAAAATATATTTCATCCGTTTAATCATTGCTTCTAGAAACGTTTCAGTATCGATTAAGTATTTTTAAGTAAATACCACATTTTGCCTCCGATTTCAAAGGATTATAGCTCTCCTATATCCTTCTGACTGGAAATTGCTTCTCTTAACAATTTCGTCAGTTAAGGCTAGCATCATTACCACCGACGAAGTGTAACATGAGAGTGGGCGACCTACTGCAACTTTTAGTAAATCATAATAGAGCAGAAACCAAAATGACTAATACTATGAACAAATAATCCTTCAAGCTAAACGCAATTTCTGATTTGTATATTGCTTATCAAACATAGACAACACTCTCTGTTCCTGCGTTTTCTTCACTTTTTGTAATAAAAAGAGCTTGGCGACTGCTTACAAAGCTAGCTGAAACTATTCACCATTTTCTTAGTTTGAATTTATTATATTGAATGACCCATTTAATTTACTACGAATAAAATAAAAAAGCGGGTCGATATTACATAAAATTTTATAGTCCCTTGGGCTAAGCAATTGTGTGTTAGATTTTTTATGACATACACATCGTAAAGTAGGAGTTGTAATGTTTGCATGCAATTGAATCCTGCCTGGATAAATATGTATTTCATTAAATTAACATTAAAATAATAGGTTTGCGGTAATCCCTTCATTTGACCATGCCAAATATATTAAAAATATGAAAGCAACCGTTAATGGGGGTAGACGACTGTCTCAATATGCTCGCAATGTACATGGGCCACTTAACATATTATGGAGGAAGTAATTTGTGGCTGTACAACACCCTAAGTTATATCCCAACCTATAGTGCAGATCTTCAACTACACTACAATGTCATATCTTTCAGTTAATGCATGGCATGTTGGAACGAATAACTTTTTATGACAAACTATGTAGAAAATGAAGATGATATGACAGTTGGGCTGCAGTAACTGCGGTGAAAATCACTCTAGTTCCCCCGAACACCATATGTACCAAACATATGGGTCGTTGAAGCTACCCAACGAACTACTTAAAATGATTGATTAATAAAATTAATAAAAGTTAGTAAAAGTAGTCGGAAAACAAGTTGATTCATTGATCCTCTCCAAAGCCTTTGTTGTAAGCTTTATCAGTTTACTGGGTCTTTTTGGAGTCCGTTCTCAATATAGTGTAAGTACGCTGTAAGTTTGTGGCACTTTTGAGGAGTAATGCTGACTTCTGTCAAGAGTTCTTTACTTGGCAAACAAATACTGGTCTTCTTGGCAATTGGGCGTAGCTTAGAATTGCAGCTTTCTAGTCTGAACATACATCATTGTGACACTTAAAATATTTGCATAAGTAGGCTATGTTAGAGGAAAACCAACTGCGGGTTCAAGATATTTAAAGTAATGAAAAAGCTGGTCTTACAAAGGCCACTCTAAATAGTTTCAATAACTTCAATTGTAAAGTTTCGTCCATCTTCCAGCAGAGATGAACTAATATAAACTTAATTTCCCAGATATTGAAAACTTGAGCCAACTTGACACATTACAACTTTATGGCGTTGCTAAGGTTACATAAGATGTAATTAAAGAAACTGTTTCAAGAAATTCATCTTAGGTAAGACAAAATTAGTGGTAAATCAGTTAAATACCCAGTGTACTTGTTCTGTAAAATTTAAATTGATAAAGCGAAAATTAAATTTAACCATTTTCTTAGGCTAGTGTATTATGTTTCAAGCTTTATCCCATAGGTTAGGTGGCTGTAAATGCAAGGAGGTCTTAAATGAAGTTATCTGGAAGATGCAGGTAAAAATTAATTCTTCTGAATGTACACCTACGGCAAAACTAAGAAAGAAACAGCTGTTTTAGGGACCCTAAAGCGCGGGTCACACTACAGCGATTTCAGATCGGATAACGGTCCGATTTTTTTGAGTTTGGGTTAAAATCTGCTCCATCTCTGGTCGGAAAGAACCAAAAATTTGCCACTCTGTGTAAATATATGATTTGTATCAGAGGACTATGTAAATGAAATGACTACGCGTGTTCGATAAAAGCTGTCCTTCGATGTGACGTCACGAAATAGTATACATTTCTTTTTAATAGTCATGTGATAGAAGTCATATATTTACACAGAGTGGCAAATTTTTGCTACTTTCCGACAAGAGATGGAGAAGGTTTCAGCTAAAACTAAAAAAAAATCGGACCGTAATCCGATCCGAAATCGCTGTAGTGTGACCCGCGCTTTAGTCGTCATGAAACGGCATTACTCCAAGGAAATTTTCTGCCTCTGGCATGTTGTACCCTGTATTTTTAGCATTCTATAATGGTGCGACCTGATATGAAACAAATGTGTAAATATTTTGATGGGAGGGGGTTTGAGGGATATTTAAAAAAGATTTGGACCTCTACACGTTCTGTCTGACTGTTGAGTACTTAATAAATAATATGCAAGATAGGGGATGTTGAAACAGAGAGTGCTTTGGATTACATTAATTTCCCCTTCATAAGCCCCTATCATGATAGACGAAACTCATCTATGTCTAAGCTAGGCTCTACTACTTTTGAGTGTTTTAAAACTTTATTTTCGTAAAGGTAAATCTGAAATTGTTTCAAAATTCGTTCAAAATTGTGCTTGTCTCCAGATTGCAGGCAAATTGTTCAGATTAGGATATCATTTTTCACCAATCCCAAGTTGAGGCTTTTTGCTTAATTATCTCATAATAAAACTGCAACGCAAAGGAATCTAAAGTTTCTTGTTTGTTTTTTTAGTGTTTATGTTACCACACCAACCCTTTAGTTCCCTAAAATCACTACCGTGCATTCTCTATCACTTCCCGCCATATGTTTAACCGAAGGAAGCCATAACGTGGATTTTGTGTAAATACAATTTTGTCTCGAGTGATTTATTCTTCTTTATTGATCACCAGTAATCAGTTTAAGTAGGGTTTAATTCAAAATTCTCATCTCTACCATCCAACGTCTGCAAACTGTCACTTTCGGCAAACTAAACATAATTTCTTCTTCAAATTCGAAAAGTTATTGCAGTAGCAGAAGGGAAGGGTGCTCTTGCGAGAAAAAGCTAGACGGACATTTATCATTTAACAAGAAGATGTTTCTGTTATGTCCAAACGAGGGGTCCAGTTACAGTAAAGCTGTCGAAATCAACCAAAACAATGTTAAATGAGAACTTTGCTCATATTTAGAAGAATTGATAACCTCGTTAAAAGTTGTACGGAGTTTTCCGTTGCTAAGCTACAATTCAATTCCTAACGTTTGCCAAATAAACAACATTGAAATTAATCTTACAAGTCCACAAATGCATTCATCGTGGACGGCACCGGCATGTAATGCAGGGATATGGCATCTGATGCAGTAATGGCATCCGACACTTCACCGTCTGAAGCAGCACTTTCTATGCAATGCTCAAGAATGTCTAATTCATTAAAAGTCAATGGTTCAACGTTATCTGCCGTTTCAAGTCAAGAGGGTTACCTCTGTATGTTTTCCCTTTCATCCGGTCCCACAAAATGAAACAAACATTTAGTATTCGGTTCAAATGCCGACGAATATCATCGCAAAAAGCTCTTTTCTGGGTGGAAAGAACTTAACCTAAAGCCTAGCTGTTATGTAAATACTGGTTCAAGTGTGGGTAAATTGCTGCTTCTAAGTTACGGCTTTTTCACTGCAAACGACCTGTATTAAGACATCTGATACACTCGGCGAGATGGAAGATGCATTGCCAGTTAGATAACTTTAAAGAGCATCAGATAACGCTGGCTCTTGTCAATGTTTTTTAAAGAGGGAATTCTAGACCCCACTTTCACAGTTGACAAAACCTGCTGCACTTGTTTTTGTCTCACAAGGACCCTTCAACGTGCGAAAGCAAGAGACATTCTTACAGATGTGAAGATGTATTAAGTTATAAGAACAAACTTTGTGAAAATAACTCGATTGTTATAGTTGAATAGTTCAAAATGGTACTTGATTTATAGCCGTTACATATTCCAAAATGCTCTTCTGCTTAAAAAGCTCTATGATAACATTTGTATTACCTCTTAATAGTTTATAATGTATCCCATTCCTCGTAAAAATCCAGACCTTCCATCTTTCTTAAGAGTGAATATATATTGCACATCGAATGAGTTGATGGCAAATGAACTTCTGTTTCGGTTTACGGTCCATCTCCCGTCCCCAAAGTCTACCACAAATCCCTTACGCATTGGATTAATTCTTTTTAGGGAGAAGGTTTCTTCTTAAGGTAACATGCATGTTCTTTAGTTCTTGATCTTGTTAGTCATATGCCCAAGCTAGACTTAACCTTTACCTGGCTTTAGTAGTGTTAACTCATTTTCCCTTATAGTAATTCATATCTATATTAACTGTTAGTTAAAATCACCTCGCAACCTGAATACTGTAGCTCTCCAAAGATGTTATAAACAAATTCGCTCTATCGTTACCAAACAGACCTACTCTGAAAAATGCCATTGTACAATTTTGTGGTTGTGTGTTAAACTCGCCCTTAAGTAAACATTCCAAGAAGCTGTTCATGCTAAAATTAATCAGTTTCTGTAATATCTCTTTCGCACACTCATGGTTACTTTCTATTTCTATGTTTCTATGTCATAGGTGACATTTTCAGCATCGTCTTTTTTTTTTAAAACGAAAACTCCGTAAATAACGTACAGCGTGTAAATTTGAGAATTTGTAGGCCTCAAAAGTATAAACGGTCCCTTGCTCACGCATTGCTAACACTGACCACACCAGAGCAAGCTGGTAAGGGAAACCGTACCCATTAATGCACTTGCTGCTGAGACAAGCTTTAGTAAAAGGTAAAGTTGTATCATGTTCATGTACTCCCTTCGGAAATCTCTTCCCTTCTGTCAATCGATAGGTTGCGTCATCAGGTCAAGCAATTTCCACTTTTCTCTTATCACCAGGTTACGAGGAAGTTCTAGTGGTAACTCGGTGGCGTTACTACCTCGCTTTCCTCTCTTTTTGCCGTCAAAGAGGCAAAATATATGACGCAATTTAGTAGAAAAAAGTATTTTCTTCGATATCCATCAATGTTTTCACTTTTTTCTGTTAATTTTTTATGAAAAACGAACATCATTGTCAACACAGCATATTACATTTCTCATCAATTGCAATCCACTGGACTTGCTATCGACGATCATCTCCTAAGCGTGAAAGTGCATCACTTTATAGTAACCATATATGCTTAATTTACGTCCAATTTCATTTTGAATGATTTATGCGCGCTCAGAAAGTAATCACATCGTCCTTCACGTTCCTCTGTGCGGAGCATAGATAATACGTGTATAATGTGCTGTGCAATCATTGATAAGTAGACTTATTCCTTGGAAACGACAGCTTTCTGCCCTATTTGTTGTAGCTTCCCATTTTCTTAAAATTTTGTCCTGATTGCAGGCCTTTCACATGCCTACGGCTATCTTGCCACAGAAACAATCGATTTTGTATCTTGTATGAGATATCAAGTATTGTTTCCGGGTCAGTCGTTTTTTACTTAATAATGTGCAAGTATGATTAGCCTTAAAGTACTAAGACACGTAGAAATCCTTTGAAGGTGTACTGAAACTCAATGAAGTACACAAGAGAAATTTTGGGGATATCAAGTGAAAAGTCCCCATTGGAACAGAAAACGAACATCAAAGCAAATTTGAAACAATTATTTTGAATTTTTGTGCATCACATTATAGACAGAAGGCAACTATTTTCTTAAAATAACGGCACTAAGTAATTTTCTACCTGGTTTCAATAACACAGCGGGAGTTAGGAAATTTCAACAAAAATAGCAGTTTTCTTAGTTGGTTAGAAGAGGTTAATAAGAGGTCGGTTGTAAGAACAATTTTTTTTTTAAAAGGAACTCAATAAATTACACAGCTCATCAGCTTATATTTCTATTCTGGTAGCACATGTTAAAAACATGGTGTTGATGTGATTGGACATAAAGTGAACTTATTCAAAATGAAATTTGCTTCCTCTTATCTTTGCCCATGGTTTCTATGCTTAAGATTTAATTATTCTGTATAGACCAAAGGGGCAAAAGTATGCATGATACTTGGGTTCAACGAAAAGGACTGTCTTTCCTTCAAATTAAAAAAAACTCTTAGACACTGAATGACAATACTGTGCATATTATACTTATGATAGGAGTGGTATTGTCGGCTTAATTGGACGACATTTCTGCTGAACCATCACGCTAAACGCTCAATGAAGCAAGAGACCCAGGCCAATATTTCATGGTTTTACACCATTGAGGTACCTCTTGCTTGATCATTCAATTTAAAACGTTAACATGATGGAGAAAGACCCATCGAATGTTGAAAAGTCTAATCATACACTCTGAAAACAAAAGAGCAAAATTCACTCCAAAAAGAGTGTGCTGAGGGACCACTCCTAGTAAGAGTGAATTTCACCCGGAGTAGAATAAAAATTCGCTCCAAATAGAGCGATACTTCATTCCATGTGCGCGGAAGTATCAATCTCTTTGAGTGAATTGTTACTCTACTTGGGGCAAAATTCACTCTTATATGGAGTAGTCACTGGACACACTCTTTTTTGAGTGAATTTCGACCTTTTTGTTTTCAAAGTGTAGTCGTACAAATAGGAAGGGAGCAGTGGGGTTAAAGCCTTCTCCCCTCCCAGTTTGTGCTAAATCTTATTTAAGGGCAAATTTTTGGAAGAAGGGGGCAATTTTGTCAAGTAATAAAGGTTTTTCTCGTAAAATACCATAGAAAAAATTGTTCCGTACGCCCATGGTTATGACTTGTCTTTTTGCCCCGTAGAGTGAAGTCTTGAAAGAATCTGAAGACTCTGCCATTCCAGTGTTCGAGAATCAAGAAAAAGAAGGACTTTTCAAATACGATATTGCGCGAAAATACGTATATATATACATATTTATTGTGTTTCATCCAGTATACCATTTGATAACCAAATGCTCGTAGCACACCATGCCCTTACATTTTTGTTACGAGGTGTACTCCTGGAAAGTGAAGTAACATTTTTCTTAAAAACATTTGAAGTCAGTCAGATAGTTTCATCTTAAAAGACAGTTACACATCGTAATCTGCATCGCCTTGGGCCGCAAAGACAACGTTATAAGAAATTTTATTGTGACGTTTGGTCTAAAGAGTTTTTACAGTGGTTATTTATCGACCGACATGAAGAAAAACAATGTAAACCTCTGGATCCATTTTCCCTGAAGAGATTAGAATCCTTTTTTCGCCCAACCCTCCGGCGACTTCTTTTGGATACTTAGAATGATGAAGACTTCTCCTGCTGCTACCTTTCAATGGAAACTCTGATGTTCACACTTAGCTCCATCTCGATGATATGAAAGGTTTGGCCTTTTCATGGTACAGTGACAGTCTGTTTCTGTAAAACAAGACTAGCTGTCCTTTTGTAGACCTATCGGTGGCCCCGCGATGGATTCAGTACATCAAAATAAGTCCTAACAAGGAGAGAGTACCTTTTAAATCTGCTCTACATCAACTGAAATGTCAGATTCGTTTAATGTTGGCTTGAAAGTATGAAGGATACTCTTCTGTGGAGTATTTTCTTTCATACAGCCGGCATTCGCTGACTTGGAAATATGTAATAAAATTAAGCAAGTTCAATCACATTAGGAGATGATGCCTAGATTTCGTTAGTTACATATTGTAACTGTTAATTCCATATTTGAGCAAAATCATGTTTATTTGACTTACTTTATTATTAAGGTACTTTTAATTACTCTCAGATAATGGAGGTATCATTTTACCGCTTTTTATTCTCTTAAGAGTCTTTATATTTTTTGCTGCAAAAGGTCAGATGGTGGTCAGCGCTGACAAACAGTTTCTTCAATTATCTCTGCTTCCTGGAAATCCCTTGCTTTGTCGTTATCGGGATTATTGTATTATCATCTGAGCAGCTGAGGGAAGGAACCATTGCCTCCGATGGGTAAGAAGTCAAGAGAAACTTCTTTATAGTGTAGTCAGGGGATGCTACACTAAATTTGTGTAGGCAGAGTTTGGTTACAATGACTACACGCTTAAGCCCCTCCAGATGGCTGCAGGGCAAAGTCGGTTGTGTAAAGCTTGGACTTACCTAGACTCTGCAGAGTCTGCTTGGGGAATTTTTATCCTTATCAAAGTCTCACTCACTCTGTAATAAGATCTGAAATCATTGCTCTTCCAGGAATATGTTTTCTCCCTCTTTAAGTGTCCGCCCTCACAGAAACGCAAATACAGGACGGATGACCAAAGGTGGGTAGGAACACTTACAGGATGGACGGGATCAGGGTACGAGCACATACTGTTGACTTATAGCCCCCCCCCCTTTACCGGGCTTATATGCTCAGAGCCCTGTCAGAAGAAGACTGAGTATATGCTGGACTGAATGCAAATTGTGATTAACAATGTAACGTTTAAGACATATAGAAAGGGGGAGTAAAATCGCCGAGGACGTCTAGGACTTACCAGAATTGTTTTGGCGTACTTCTTTGTGGGACATTTTTAGACAAGAGGCTTTGGACCCCCCCCCCCACACACACACACAATGCTCGAATAAGATCAGTATTTGATAACATTTTCATATTATTAAACATTTAAATTTCCCTTAGCATCATTACTTCATCCTAAAAATACACAGACGACAATAGCCCAGTGGTCATTTGCTGCCCATACATTTGTTTGAAACAACATTTCTGCTCATGCAATTCTCTGAAAAAGGTCAATAAATATAAACACTTAATGTCTGCGTTTATTTCGCTAATGATATATAAAGATATGTAATTTCTTGTCTGTTCATATCAAAGTCAGTTTGTGAGATCATTAATTTATCTGAAAAGTAGAGAGCAGTCTTTCTGTGGGAAACTTATTTCAGCTGATTGGTGAGTAATGCATTACATGCATTTGGCGCGCTTCCCATTCTTTGTAGAAGAACCTGTTAGGGAAAGCTTGCCAATATAATCTTCGGCGTCCCTTCAGATCAGAGAAAAATTAAGTCTTCCAGCCTGTCAACCCGCAAGGCAGAAATTTCGATCGTAGGTAACACTGAATTGACGAATCGGAAGGCGAAAGGATTTCCTGGAAATCTATTTGTAAGCCACACAAGAAGATATATGAAAGTCTATAGGTGTTAACAGTATTCAATGACAGGTGCTAATCACTTCCAGGAATGAGCGGTAGAAAAACTGATTAAACTACAATATGAAATCCCTCAACATAGCAAAATATAAATGTAACCTGAGTTTAATGGCTACAGTGACAGTTGCTTCAAGTCTTGAAGAGTTAGCTGGCAGCAACCTTATCTGGCTACCGTGGAAACGTGCTGTTTCGATGTCAATCTTGTAAATTTCGTCCATTCCGTCAATTTCGTAAATGGTTACATTGCAAATTGCTCTTTTCAATAATGTTTAATAGACCAAGACAAGATGCACGTTGCAATAACCCGGAATCTCACAGCTCCCTCCAGTAACAAAGCCCTGCTCTGGGACCATGCAGATGAAAGCTGAAAGGGAAATGGGATCAATTCACCGCCTTTTCAGCAAGAAGTTTGCCAATCGGTTGCTTATTTATACCTCAGCTCTAGTGTTTTTCGTTGCTTGAATGATAATTGTTTACCTAGACAATTGAATGAGGGAAATAAAAGCGTTGTCCGTTTGTAATTTTTCTTGCACTGTTAAAACACGGGGCTATGCTTTAGTTGGAAAAACTATTTGTCACGTTCGTCAAACTTTGCTCATGTAATGGTTAAAAGTTTCCTTCAATACGCGTTTACTGTATTATCTTCTTATTGGTCAAACTGGCGACAAGTTTTCATTCAGCGGTTGGACATATTTTCGTTAAACCTTCTTATTGTGCGATTGATTGCTTCTTATCATTATGCTTGCTTCAAGATGGGCAAATCGTTCTGTTCAGGATTGTGTGGCAAACTACACACTTGACTTGATTTTACTTAACATTTCTTCGGATAGTGAAATTGGTTTGGAGCACTGGAAATACCTTTTGGCATCTTTGCCGTGAACACCTGAAAATTGCTTTTATCTCATTCCAGGTCTACTTCTGTCTTGTCCACGTGACAAAATCTGACCGGGCTGCTACAGGCCTTATTCTACTACTCTCACCATTGTTAAAACAAGGAGGTTCCTTGTGGAACTACCTAAGTTGAAGAAACTTTTGTACTTTACTTGAGGGGACAGATTTATTGAAGTCAGGGCAATTTTGAGCGATTTTGTTGAGGGGCTACCTTTCCAGGAGATGACTTGTCTGGCAACAATAATGAGACCTACAGGATTAGGCTAGACTAATAATACACTAAGACTTTTGAGAGTAGAGAGTAGGGTTAGGGTGGTAACATGATTCGTTCTAATGCTGTCCACTCAAACAATAAACTGGCGGTTGAGGTACCAAAGTAGTAAAATACTAAGAAAGATTTCACGAATTGATGTCTATAATCCTTTGCTGTTGTTTTCTGGGAGTAACTGCAATAGGAATTTTCGGGTTAACAACAAAATTTTAATGAAATATTGGACTGTTGATTAAAGTGTCCTTCATACAATTACAAATCAAGAGAATGTTGTAATGTTTCTCACTCGAGTTGAACACTTTACCAATAAACTTCCAATAAACAACCTCCCTGTTTTGAATAGGTGTGATAAATGACAAGTGATTCAAGAGCGAAATACTAGCTGGTGGTTTTACAAATACGACAGGAATTCAAAATATCGGATGTTAGTTTCTGAATTTTATTCCTCACCAGTTTGGTCGTGTCAGTTTTTAAACATGTATAGAAAGCAACTCATTACAAATTTATGACGAAGCTCCTAGTTTTGCGTAGCTAGACTTGTGGTAAACCTGTTTTCCATTTATTTTAACTGAAATATCAAAGGTTTAAGCGAAGACACTTAACACGTGCGTTACCATTGTGGAATCTGAAATGAAATACTTAGAAAACTGAATGTGAAGGGAGAAAGGATCGAAAGGGATCACATCTGTACTGATATAAATCATTTCAAGCCTTTATTATGTTAATACTCTTCAAATCATTTTTACAGGTCTGTATGCGATACATTTTTTGTTTAAGATCAAATTACTGGAGCAATGCTTAAAACATCGTGCACCCCACCAATTCTAATCAATATCTACTTGCTTCTTGGAGTATGACAACTAGAAAATGTGCACATTTATCTTCCGCAGACCTTGACTAGTGTAAAGTTTGTAGTTTGTTTAAACAAATAGTTCAAACTCATATTTATATCTTATTTAATTAAGGGTGACCTTAATTTCATAAGATCAACCATCAAATTCCTGGGATAGGTTCAAGGGTCTTAAATCAAACAGTACAGTAGTAACTAAAGTATCACATTTTAACCCCAGAGTGAGCTTGAAGAAAATTAAACACTAATTCAGAGTAAAAACTGTTGAGTCAACTGTCAAACCTACTGAATAAATTCATTTTTTCAAATTTAATTGTATAATGGCTTATTTCTACAAAAGTATTTTCCAAAAACACTCTCAATGGCAACTACGATTGGTGATGTCATACTGTTTAAATCTGAAACTCCATAAATGATGGGTCCAAAATTTGTTCAATCGTGTATCAAATAAAGCAAAATAATGTGAATTAGCTGTGTTAAATTTTTCATTTCTATACATCCAAGGGAACAAGATGTAGGTTTTTTTTTCCAATTCCGATCCCAAAGCTTGACAATCAGCATCAACACAAACAGACCCCTAGCTTAATATTGAAAAGGGAGTAGGCTGCATAAGTGACATTGCACATGCGGCCATGCAAATATTGAGCTACTTTGTGGCAAACATGAAATATGAAAATATTGCATGTAAATCTATAATTACCCATGTAACCCCTTTACTAGATTATGACTGTATCTACTCAGCATTCTGTTTGTTATTATTTGCAGAGCCCTTAATTGACACATCAAGATTTTCAAGACCTACAGAATAGTGACAGCAAGATTAGTCTGCCTTGTGACACAGTGCATAAAAGCTAGGGCACTAAAAATATATCACAGAAGAAAAGGATAGAAAACTAATGCTATATGTGCTTTCATTGACCTGTTGACTCCAGAAATTTTTAACTGATAAAAGTAATATGCAACAAAGACAGTCTCTAGAGATAAGTGTTTTCTTCTCCATTAGTATTTTTGTAAAATATTCAATTTTGGACACACATATTCTCTAATACCTGGAGGACCTACAGAAAGAATGCACAGGCAGGTAACCGTTAAGTGCATGTTGACTTTGGATGACAGTCTTTCTCCTCAAACACTGCTTCAGACGGATTTTAGAATAGATGCGACTTAGCCGGCTAGAAGGGAAGAAGGGAAGAAAAATACCCTTAATTCTAAACATGGAACTGCATCCAAGGAGCTTAGCCTATAGAAGGACAAAAGAGGACTCGACAAAAACATTCTTACTGTATGTACTATGTATTTTAATCAAGTCTATATATAGGTTTTGCGATATTTGCAGGTAAAAATGGTAGTATTTATAGTACAAGGTGGGCTGTATGTAACCCAAACTACAGAAAGTAAACACACTGCTGGCAACCAGCCTCAAGAAGGCTACGCATGCTCCCTCAAATTTCTCTGCAGCAAGATACACCTGCCTCTAAAGAGAGGACCCAGCCAAAAAGCACAAGCACTATAACTTCACTTAATTTGTACAAGCTTAAGGCAACCATATCCAATAATTCACACACCTGTTATCATTATAGAAAAAACAAACTGCAGCTGATGATGTTAATGTAAATCATTCTTAATTTTCATCTTCCAGTAAAATTGAAGCAGGCAGCGGTGACGTCATAATGATGTAACGAGGTTGGTTAGTGTTTGGGTAGCGTATAGGCCGACAGAGAATGTTTCTTGGCCGTAGATGTTGTTTTGAATTAGTCACACGAACTTCCAAAGGAGAGCGGAAAATACGGCGAGTAGAGTAACTTCCGAGTTTCTCAGAATAAGTTGCAATATACAAGATAAACGAAAATATTTTTTGATTTTTAAGAATTTTTGAAGTGCGACAATGTTTCACAGAGGCATAGATTGTTCCCTTTTTAGTGCATCCTATTTTTAAGTTTCATATGAGGGCATATGCAATAATTCAAGTTGTATGGAAAAGCAGGGATCATGCCGGCTTCACATAATCCCTGAAAGATCCACAGTGCTCCGCCTAATCCCTAGGAGCTCCACAAGGCTCCGCAGAGCCCCTTGTCCTACAAGCCTAATGCAACGGAGTTACAATTTTATGATCTCTGTTCGCATTAGTCACCCCTCTTTTTCTTTGCTATTTCAGTCATAGCCCTTCTCAATAATCTTACGTTTTCAGAAAGTGCATGAGGAGCATGAAAATTGTTCTGCTTCTCTTCCCTGGATACAAATTCATACTTTTCTGCACTGGATTTAGGTTGAAATAAAAGATTACAAATAATACCAATCACACTTTGCACTATTGTGAATATATTACAATGCTTTTACTTGGCCCAAGCCTTTGGGAATAACAAGTGTTTTAGCAACTTTATCTACTTAAATCTTGAGAGTCACAATTTAATATAAACTGAACTAAAAGTTAACAAATGTTTAGATTAAGCACCTTTTTCAAATTAGAAAAAAACCTTTCTTTTAATATCTGTCACTTTGTCTAGTTAAATATAACAAAGTATGGTAAAATGTGCCGATATTTGTTAGTGACAACATAGTGTATTTGTTTTTGTTTTCCTTCTTTGCTATTTTAAGTTCAAATATTGTCCACCATCTCGTAATTTCCAATTACCTTAGAAAACCAGGAAGCACGAAAGCAGGTTTAGGAATTTCTCCCGAAAGGAAAAGGTTTTTTGTATTGACATTTATCCCTAAGCTTTATCATGTTTTGAGATATTATTTTTTGAGATATCATGTTTAACGATGGTTTTCAAAATTTGACCTTTGGTGACTTCATGTGACCTTAAAAAACTAAAAGTTAAATAACAAAAAATAAAAAAGGAAGATAGATTCGAACCCTACCATCCATGTGAGAAACCGAGCCTTCCCCCTACGGCATCGAAAAACCCGCTATACGTATGGTTTTTCTATTCATCTTATAGTCACAGCATCTTTCACTTATGTCTCTGTTTTGGTAATTAAAATTAGAGTGATCAATTGATGTAGCAGTTATGCATGTGAAAAGTTTGTGTTTTCGACCGCTTTAGCTTTCGAATTTTTCAATAATTCAGCCGCAACTTTGCTCCGGCAGTCACAAAACTACCTAATTTAAAGGGACAGCTCGCTCACTGTCTATTTAGTCAAAGAGATTTTCGCATTTTGACTCTTGCATGGTGACCTCAGATAACATTTGATCTCTGCCAAAACACTAGGGTCCTTTAACGTTACATGAAAAATCTATGTACCAAGTACGAAAAGTATCCATCACCCCTGTCTTGAAATATCTTGTTTTTTTTTACCTCGGGTGGTCTCAAAAGACCTCGACATCCATTGAAAACAATATAGTTCCTTTGGTAATACGACTAATTTATATACCAAGTATGAAGGTATCCGTCACTGCTATCTTGAGGTATCGTATTACAAGCCAAGCATTACAAACACATACATTCACCCCCAAACACATATATGCACTCGCCAGCGAGATTTCAATACATTTCTTTCGCCTTCGGTAAGGAAAGAGCGTCACTTGCGGTCTTTACATAAGATGTTAATGGGGGTTTTCTTTCCGGAAAAAATGGGGGCATCTGAAGGTTTCCGATGAATTTAATTCAATAACTGAAGAAAGCAAAACAGACACAGCTGTTCCCCATGTAATATTGTTGCTTGATTCTATCTGGTAACGTAATGCATAAATTTGCAATTGAGTGTCCTTAAGCAAACACTGATCACATGTATTAAATCTTCAACTACTTCCTGGAAGGAGAAGCAACCTTGTTATGCCTGTCAGGAGACGGTAGACGGTGTGTTTTCATCATCAATTGAACATTGTGCGGAATCTTCAGACGATGAAATATTTACATTTTTATGTTGCTTGTAGTCACATTTTGCCAGGGTATGTTTGTTTAAGTCTACCTAACAGAACTTCAAAATGTTCGAAAAAAGTAATCTGAACTAAGGTTTGCATCTTAGTTTTTTCATCTTTTACAGATCCACGTATTCACATTAGCTATGGCCATGCCTGTACATTGAAACATCCAGGTGCAACTTTTCTATGCTTTGAGCAAACTTGTAAACGTTTAATTTTTACTGCCTTTGACCAATTATTAACTGCAGTTAGGGACCTATACTACTCAATGGTACTGACAAAGTTGGTCACTGGAAAACACTGTGGTGACTAAAACTTTGGTAACGATTTCCATGTTTCCTTTAATATGCCTGATTTATATTGTGCATAATATTAATAATATAGTTAGTTGAGCATCTTAGTCCAGTGGTGTAATTTCTATTAAATGTCAGTAAACCTAGCAAAAAATTTTTCAATAATTACAACCAAACTTGTAGTAAAGTATTCCTGTATTTCACAATGTAGATTTACTTCCTGTCATTATGCCATTATTTGAAATTTGATTCTGTGTTATTTTATACAGGCATAACTATGTCATCCATCCCTACAACCACTTACATTGTCTTACCTAAAATTAATAACCAATAGAGGCATTCATTTCCTTTGTCAGAAAAGTATTATTACATTCAGAACTATGGAGCTTCGGGAAATGATCCTTTAAGTTCGTCTAACGTAGAATGGTATAAATGGACTGTTTTGTTTGTGTAAGACATTAGTATTTTGTTTTGTGTAAACTTGTGGGAACAAAATGTACTAACATAAACAAAAGAAGCTTCCTAGTGTTTTTTTTTCAAACCATCTCTGAAGAGTGTTCTGTTTTATTATGATTATACTGCGACATACCCATAATCTAAACAAATGTTAGAAGATGGACGTAATGAGGGAGTCAGTAATAAAACGCTGTTATCTTATATCATCTAGCCACTTTCTTCCTTTGACTTTGTACTTCACCGTATCACGTTAGCTTTTATATCAAAGTGGTTCATTTCAGTTTCAATATGAATACAGAGTTATGAATAATTTGTGTTTCTTGATGATAGACAAAAGGAATTAAGGTTTTCGTAGTTTCACCTCCGGTGACCTCAGATAACATTTGACTTCTACCGAACACAATACCTTTCATTTACTGAGCGTCACGTATTCACTCGTATTCATTCTAAGTATGAAAAGTATTCGTGCTTTCTATCTTGAGATATCTGGCTAAAAAGTTTTAGGTTTTGACCTCTGGTGACCTCAAATAACCTTAGACCTCCATCAAAACAAAAGAGGTCTCTCACTTCAAGAAATCCATATATCAAGTATGAAAACTATTCACCATTGTTATTCATGGAATTTTTTTTACAGCTAAGGGTCACGAACACCCGTACGTACCGCCTCGCACACAGACACACACACACATACATACGATCTCCAGCGTGATTGCAAAAATTCCTTTCGCCGTAGGCACGGAATCAAAATGTCATGTATTTTAAATTATTTTTTACATGCCCTGGCATTAAATACATTCGCTCCCCTGCGTTTCACCACAATATGCATAAATGCATTTCAATGCTAAAGCAAGTGATCTAGGAAGATCCTAGATCTCTTCCTTGCAACTTCAACGACGTGTACCCTAACATCACATCTAATTCTGCGTTATGAATAACTCTCATTTGGTGTGTATACGTCACACCGCAAATGTCAAGTATCCGACGTCTCTAGGGAAGACAGTCGTTTGAACTTAGAGAGATGAAATGGGGCCGCTGTGAAAATGTGTCATCATTTTAAATCCGAATGTAAACATGCACCCACGGTACCAAGGCCACCTAACTTATTATTTTTAAGGTTACATTGTGGAGTACCTGTCTCATAACTTAGTTATTTATCATTTTAAGATGATGAGTTTTATCACTACAGATTATGCGGGAGTACCATATTGCTTATAGCAAAATCACGTGTTCTTGGTACGAAAGGAATGATCTTAATATGAACAAGATGCGCCCTTTGAAATATACCGCCAGTGTAATTTTCATCAGTGTTGGTAGTTAATCTCTACTGTCTGATCACATGAGAACCAACGAAAGAATATCTTTGTGATAGACTTTATAATTACCGGCCTACATAACTTATCGTCATAACATTCTATGATATTTCACACGTATACTTTAATTTTCACGGTGACGTAATTCAGATATCTGCACAGCTTCTTAACAAAGTATAACACATGAAAATAAAATACAAATTCAGCTTAGGATTCCAGAAGTCTGTTGCTTACACAATAAGTCACGGTAGGTGTCAATGTAATTTTTGCATCAAACGAAAAAATGAAGGCTCATTTTTGAGGTTTTTCTAGTTTTAACTAAGACTCACAAAAGTTCTATTTAGTGAGATAGAAGAACCACAGACAAGAATTATACTATAATCGTTTCCTCTTGAGTCACGAAATTTTCATTCGCGAAGTTCTATACAGCACCATCTAGAATGTATACCGGCATATTATTTTGAAAACTATCCATTTGAGCAATACGTGATTGCATTTACATGTATATATATACATATATATATATATACATATATCTGTTTCTATTCAAGAGGTATACATGTATTGGTGGCTGGCTTTATCCTATGCGCGAGGGA
>WURT03346749.1:0-24029 GCA_009936505.3 Holothuria glaberrima | reverse complement strand
TAGGGTTCTTCCTCTCAACATGACAAATCTATATACCAAATATGAAAAGTGTCAGTCATTGCTAACTTGAGATATCGCGTTTACAAGGTTTTCCATTTTTGACCTCTGGTGACCTCAGATGACCTTCGACCTCCACCAAAACCACAGAGGGTTACTTCTTCCTCTCAACATGACAAATCCATATACCAGATATGAAAAGTGTCGGTCATTGCTATCTTGAGATATCGTGTTTAAAAGCTAGGCGTCACATAAACAAACAGGCATACATACACACACACATCACCATCGCACAGATTCCTTGCCTGCCTTCGGCAAGGAATCAATAACTAAGATTATCAGAACAGATCAGCTATATGAATGTAACTTAGCCTATGCCTCATTATACGGTTTTGACTCATACCGAATACTTCCGTTATCCTTCGTGGTTTATTTTCCCACCAGACACATATAAACCAAACGGGTATCCCCGAAAGTGTCATTGCTATGCCGATTCCAACGTCCCTTGGCGCCGAGTAGACGGAGCCTCCAACCATAAATATAGCCATTATAATAAATATAAAAGGAATGGCCAGCGGGACCTGTGGAATAAACAATACGTGTACACAACCATTTGAGTTTTGTTCTAGTAGATTCATCTGCAAAGGCAGACTCTACATCTTCACAAGATACTTTAATACTAACAATCCTCAAATTTGTAATTGATAACACTATGATACGCTGAGGTTAAATCGAAGGAGTACCTGCAATTTACATATGATGCAGTCCAGTAAATGCAAATGCTTGTCATTAATCGATCAGAGTAGTTGTGTCGTAAAACTAATGGGTAAGACATTGAACAAATTGTAGTAGAGAGTTCTATTTCTTTGACGATTGCCCCACTGGACATTTCATTCAAATAACGACAAAATGTGACACTTGAAAATATGCTAATTTGCATAAATTCAAAATGTCCTGCATCAACAACTTAAAGGCTCCAATAACAACTGGGAGAACCCAGTTATGCCGAAACGTCGAAAGTGGTTGATTTTATACCTTATTAATGTATTTCAAATGGGCAGAAATATGATACCAATATCAGATGACCGTTAAAATGCATCATGGCATATGTATGCCATCATAATACAAATATGTCATTCAATTACGTCATTAGCATCAAAACCTTGTGAAAAAATGTTTTTCATTTCCACTCACTTAATTTTGGGTAGATGTAAGATGTTTGTTTGAAACAAAATTATTTTAATTTAAAATGTGATATAAGGACGTCATGAGTTTGAGTGACCTCATATTAGTCATATAATATCTTCATACTTCGTGGGCATACCTATCTTAGGAGGGGTACGGTAGCAACATAATGAAACAAGTTCAACCATTATTTAACATGAATCAGGTCTCTCTATGTCCAGATATTAGCATAAATTTAGCAATCTCACACGAATCAATCGTAGCCTCCACAGTCGTGATCATTCAAGCACCCTCACTACATGTCCCTATAACATAGCACTAATATCGCATTCAAACGTTTAATGTTGAATCAAAACCTTGGGGGTGAAATAGGGCGCAGCACTGAAAATGGGGTTAGGAGGTTTTGAAAAAAAGTTGAGAGGGTAAAACTTGTCACAGTTTTGGTGAATTTGTTTCACTTTTGTCGGGGATTGTAGCCTAGGTAGGCTACATTGTATTTATACATGCTTTGGCGCACGGGATAAGCCGTTTTGACCCGAAACCCAAATTTCTCTAGAAAAAGGTTTTTCCAAACTCTGGGTGGGGATTTCGGTTACCGCAGTCCTTCAGTCCTATTGGTCCTTCTCCAGAGGGTCGAGATGACTTTGGGAAAAGTATGCATGCATCTGTGCATGCATGCGGTGTTGGAGTTTTTTGACTTCGTAGCTTTTCAACGGAGTCATGAACCACGAGAGTGTCATTTTGGAAGTAATAATGTCCCCAAAGAGTTGATGTGTTCAGATGAAGAGTAATTAATAAATAATAATGAATGATACGGTTATGTCCAAATCGAAAATTATATCTGCATAACAAAAAATGAATGAAAAGGATGATGAATATTTTTTTCTGGAAACGATCCTGAATCCACCCCTTAAATTTTAAATGACCTTAAAGTAACGATCCTTAAGTTGAGAATTACTGTTATAGTGCTGCACAAGAGTTTAGTAGTTTGTTCCTTTACAGGTATATTGATACCTTAAATGGTCTCTCGGCGTCAGGATATTTCCAACGGAAGTATGGGAGGGAAGCTGTTGCCATGGCAATGAACACCCATCTACTAAAACTGAGGAAGTTGATGAGACTATAGACGCTGTCACTCACCAACATCAATGAACCAATGGGAAGCTGGCATCAAATTTCAAAGAAAACGCAAATTATTCATAAAGGAAAAAGCAGAAAACGGTATGAATAAATTAAGAATGTAGCGAAAGGAATACAACTTCAGCTGCACAACATGACTCCTACAACTGTGACTTCAACTGTTAAAATATTTTTTGTGTATTCGACGGGATGACAACAATGTATCTATACGCTAATGAATAAGTACTATACGTCTACGGACACGTGTGCCAGCGTATGGATCAACTGGTATGTAGATATTTCTTTGTCTTTGCGTATATATGGCTAACATGCTCTCTGTGAAAAATGCGCGCGAAGCGAGCCTGAAAAAGTTTCTGTGAACATCATGTGGCACCAAAGAAAAAAACAAAGCCACGTCTTCTTTAACGGAATACTGTAGAAAAGCTAGGTGATGAGAGGTATCCAGTTACTCTCAACCATATAATTGAGGGACCTCCCCACCCAGTGTTCGCAGTCTTTCCAAATCGCTCTCTTATTTTCGATCAAATTTTAGCAGATACATACAATAATGGCTGCAGCTGGTAGCGGCGTCTTATTATCGATGTGAACCATTGAGAAAACTTCTGGAAATTGACCGTCTCTGCCCGCCACATAAAACTGACTGTAGAGAGTAAAATAGTTATAGAAATAAGTGAAAGGCCTATAAAGTAAACAAAATTTACACTATGATACTTTTCATAAAAAAAAACGTCTTTTTGACCTAACCCGGATAAAAGTAATTTAAGAATAACTCAAATTGTGCCTATCCCGACTAACAATTGAAGTAAAAACTTACTTTTTGTTTATGTACAAAATTCAAAACCAATTCAGGTAGCCTACACTCTAACAAAATGAACTTCCTTGACGTTGCGTGATTAACTCCTTTGAGATACTCTTTAAGATGATAATAACTCAATCAATATCTTCTAAATTTTGAGTCTATATGCCTAACAACAACTAGGAATTTAAAGGTAAAAAGTATTTCAAGTCAATCAGAGAATGAAACTTTAATTTAGGGACCAAATATCGTGATTCAAGGAAAAATATTAACATGTTACAAAATTTCGACCTATTTCCATGAATGAGGCTAATAGTCACAGTTATTGAAGTGGTTCGAGAGTAGACTTAATGTTATAGCCTACATATATGTATATATATACATATATTACGACAGTGAAATCACACTTAAATTTACATGTCTTGAAGCATAAAGTGATAAATTCGCAATGTTTTGAAAAAGGAAGTAATGAAATAAAGTTCATGTCATACCGAGATGCGGTAAAAACACCACCGTTAATCGATCCAATACAGGAGAGCGCCACCGCTAAAGGCATCAGCAGCCACCAGTTACCAAGCACTCGATATCCGTAGGACTAAAAACAAGGATTAAACAAAAGTCATTTGGTTTAGTTTGTAGGTATGTTGTCGTCTGCTAAAATGATAACGGTATTCGGAGGGGAGAGGATGGTGGTATATTTGCCAGGGGTAGCGCCAGGCTATACACGGCAAGCTCATTTCTTAAATGTCATTATTATAAGGGATTGTATCGTCCAATATTGAGAACTGAAATACCAGATAATTGTAATAACACTTATTTTGCACACTGCACTGTAAAAGTAGTTATTTACATGGCTCTTATATAGGGGTAAGAGGCGGGGCAGGGGGAAGACTGCCCCTCCCCCAAAAAATTCTGAGGTCGAAAATTCGGGCAGGAAACGACAAAAATTCGGACACAGCATAGGTGAAATTCCGGCAGAGATGAGGTAAAAGTGAAAAGAGTTAAAAGATTTTCCCGAATTTTCTACTGAGTTCCAAAATTTTTGCTCGAATGCCCGAAAAATGTGGAAAAATTTTTGCGCCCCCGCTCAAATTGGAAGTCCCGTACGCCTATAGGCATGTTTAAATATTTAGCACAGTGGACTATCAATACATTGAGGAGGGAGGGCTCGTCTGTTGTCTCAACTTTGTGTGCCTTTAGAGGTATAAGGCATAGAACAGAAAGTAGGGTACATCTAAATTGGCGGATCCAGGCGGGGCGCAACAGGTGCACGCCCTCTCTATTGGCTGTCATATGTGAAAAAAAGGTGAGGCAAAAAGTAAAATGCTTCAAAATGTGTCAAATATAGCACCATTTTGCATCTCAGCCCTCTTCCAAAGGGGAGGGGAACACCCCAGTCCCATTGTGGTCTAGAGGTGTTTGGCAGTACAAAAGTCTTTTAGGGAGTTGGAGGGACAGTAACTATATTGCTTGCATCACTACTTAAATCTGAAGCTTGTATCTTATAATTTATTTGTTCAGCAAAACTGACAAGTATAATTTTATGTAGTGTACATATTACTTCACTTCTAGATACAGGGCGTATCCAGGAATTTTCACAAGAGGGGGCGCAAAGTTTGAGTGATCACTCTCCTGGGGGAGACATGTAGTTTACTGTGCAAGTATAAGTGATATAATTATGCTGTTTTCAACATTTTGGTGACTGGAATCTTTTGAACTTGGGAACTGACTTCATAGTAAGAGTAAAAGACCCTTAATAAGTAAAAGACCCTTAAGTAAGTTGAAACTCAATGTTATATCTCATTTTGACCCCTTTTGACCCGTAAAAATGTTTTGCCCGGTTTTAGCTAGGTTTAAACCGTTTTCTGGTTAAAAATCATTTAGGCGGTCAAAAAGACAACCGTGGTATCCAGGTATCATTATTTATGAATTGCTCTGTTTAATCATGTGACAATGTTTTTGTTACCGAAATGTCCAATTCATGCGAGTAACCACTTAGTTTACCTTCGATATATAATTGATCTCGCTTGGACACATTATGAAAGATACTTCTAAGGGAAATAAGAAAAACTTGTGATATGTAGATTTTGTTTCATATGAATTTGGGGCGACTACTAATTCCCTTTAAATGGTTAGCATCTTCCGATTATCCTCATTTTAAGAACAAAATATAAAAATAGAAAACTACGTTTCGTAGGGTCATAGTTAATCACTCTGTCCACATCATGGCGCCAAAACTGATCAATCGTTTTTAGTAAAAATGGTCGGGCGAACATTTTTCCCTGTCTTTCCGTCTAGATTGACTAAGGTGAATTCGTCGCACACATGCTATTAGACTTCTTACCACAGCAACTGCTTCGGAGCTTAGCACCTCTTCAGGTGATAATGCTACGAAGTAAGCCACATTTGTAGTTAGGTAGACGAATGTAATACAGACCATGGCGCCGATTATAGACTTTGGAATGATTCTGTGCAAAAACAAAAGTAAGGGAGGATATCCTAAGAATAAAGACAAGCTACTGTTAAAGGAATTATCGGGTAGTCTCACGTTTACATTATGTTTTTCCTACCAACGTTTGTTGCAATTTTGTCTAAATTTTTGGCTAAAATACTTGACATCTCAGAGAACGATGATAATAAGGAATGTAAACATAAGCGTGAGATAGTTCTCTAGTAGTGGTACCTCCGTATGTAATGTAGGCTACCAGCATTGTGAGCGGTAGGCCTAGGCCTACTTTTAAGTGGGTAGAACTTCGGTAGGTTCTGTTGCTCGTCTACTAGTATGTTAGGATAAGAACACTGTGCCATTAGGTGATGAAAGAATAAAAGAAGAAAAAGCATGGTAGTACCTTAAAAACCATGCACTGCCGCACATCAACTTTGAATTGTGGCTTGTTCACTTAAAAAACACGTATTAAGCCTAGATGATTGTTTTTATGTGTAGCAGACCCGTAGCAAAGTGGAGTTCAGGAGCTACTCCCCTAGAAAAAACTTTTTGACACCTTTAAAATAAAAATCACTTATACCTTACTTCATTGTAGCAGGTCTCCCTCTCCCCCACCTTAAATATTGTCGCCCCATTCAGTACCCTGTCTGACAACAGACCTGATGGAGGGAGGGGCAATGTCGTGTGAGTAAAGAAACATCCTGAGTAAAGGTAGCACAACATGGGTAAAGGTAGGGCTACCGGTACGGGTACGGTACTACCACACTGTGAATATAGTTGCATGATTCGCTTTTTCCGTCTCAAATTTATGTTCTGCACAGCTGTCACTGAGGTAGTGACGCTGCAGAGCATAGCTTTCTATCCGTTCATCCTTTCTGTTTGGGGAAACTCGGGGATTGGCTTATCTTTCGTAAGATGAGGAGGTCAAATGCCGGTCTCAGGTGGGGGCAGTGGTTGAAAGCAATTGCAAAACTGCTACAATACGCTCTGAACACTAGGCCTATAAATTGAACAGAAAAGGTGACACCGCCGGACATCTTTCATGCATGTACTATTTCTCCAAGAAGCGAGGAAGAGCCTTTTTTACTGTGAGCTAAACTTATTAATCTCAAATCGAAGTTTCCTACACGCAGCCCAGTCGGAAGGTTAAGGAATGTTTAAAATGGAG
Organism: Holothuria glaberrima; assembly: GCA_009936505.3. Classification (NCBI taxonomy): domain Eukaryota; kingdom Metazoa; phylum Echinodermata; class Holothuroidea; order Aspidochirotida; family Holothuriidae; genus Holothuria; species Holothuria glaberrima. The sequence goes on along the minus strand of WURT03346749.1, from coordinate 17,297 downwards.
CCTCACGCCAACGGAACCTCTTAACGAAAACCGGGCCCTGGACAGTTACCAGATTCTGCCGCCCTGTCGATTAGGTCTGACTGAGGCTACACTTCCTCTGTGGTCAAGGTATAAGCGGTACTTACTTGCCAGGATTAATCATTTCTTCTGTTATGTTTGTGGTATATTGCCTGAAAGAAATTCAAAATTTATTTGTTAATAAAATTATAAGCAAACAGTTGAACATGTTATCAAATCCACTAAGGCAAACAGCAAAGGAGAATAACCGTATGAAACTACTTTTTGTTGGGAAAGGCAAGGGCTAAGCACTATAACCCGAAATTTTCATGCACATTTGCACAAAGGTAGCATATATTTTGCCCCCCTCCACCAAATTTCAAATATTCTGTCGGGACGGGGCCGGAGGGGTGGCTGGTACACCCCGCCTGGCAGATCTATTAAAAGAAGGGAAAAGCAAAGCAGGTGTACACGAAACAAGTACTGTTTGTCAATTTAAGTGGGATGGCTTAATCCTCAAGGCCTGTTTATAGTTAAAGGTAATTGGATATGATTGGGGAGTATGGTCACAAATTAACCTTTAAAGAGAAAATCAGCAATAAAGAAAAGATCCGGCTAAACAAATTGACCAACGAGTTTCAGCCTTTAAAGAATACCTCTCTGTCTCCATCTAAACAGCGTAACATTGTGCTGTAATGTGTATAAAATTAGAAATAATCTAGACGTCCTTGTGTTTAATACAGCTTCAACAGCATTTGCGGAGGACGCATGAGGGCATGGTTCTATCACAATTTGGTTGGTACAAAATACTTTTTGTGCCACAATATTTGGTCATAGACGTAATATTTTACGGACTCAGAATTGAGGAACAGATGCCATGCAAAGATGATCCCACAGAACTGACAGTCGTAAGAGTTGGCAATGAATAGGGAAAGTCTGGCAACGAATAGGGAGGATATGCCCTTCACTGCCACTTAATTTTATGGCCTTCTCAAGGTTGACTGGTACTGGGTATATTATGACACGGGGGTTTTTTCAAAAGAACACATTTTTCAATAATATTATTGAAAAAATCAGATTCTATGGAAAATTTACACCTTCCTCGATCTAATTTTTGTTAAATACAAACCCCCAGAAAGTTATAAATGATAGAAGAAAAGTTAGCAATAAATCACAATAAATTAACACCTGTTCGATAGCTATTAAAGTCACTCCCTTAAGAGAGTTGGCACCACAGAATTCCGTGGTTAGCAATGACTTGGTAGATAAAATGGAATATTTGTAAACCGACCCGCTAGGTCAATAAAACTCAAGTAGGGAGTAGGTTCAGCTAGGGAACACCTCGTTTATGACGTTTGCTCTATGATAGATACATTTTAGGCTGAATGGTATTTTATTGGTTTGTACGACTGTGTCTTCTGTGGGAACAACTTCTCATGGATTTTATCATCACTTGATGAGCAGATCAGAGGATGCTTCTCCCAAGACAAATTATACTTATGCATGTAAGTATTCTTAGGTGTGTATTGTCATTGTGTGGGGTCCGTAAACTATCCCCTTCCCCATGTCCAATAGAAATAGCTGTCTTTTTACAGGTTACTGTAAATTTTCGTGATTAGACAAATTCAATAGTAAACTTTATAGGGCAAATACAGTAACCCAAAATTAGAATTGGCGTACCCTGGTATCTCAACGCATAAATGGTCTTTCTAATCGACAATATCTTTGTTACTGGATTGCTAAATTCGTGCAGAATAACTCCTTTGATTACAATTCATATGCAAATTTACAGGCTGAAACATCATGAAAACTACTAAATCAGGGACATCAGAGCCAATTTTGACCGGGGAGGGGGGCTAATCATCGAAGCGGCCCAATAAGTTTAAAAAGCCAACCATCTCAGTTTAAGGCGGCCCAAAATGCCCAAAAAAGCTCCCGTAGTCCCCCCCCCCGTCTCAGTAGTCCCTGTACTTGTTAGAGAAATAGATTATTTGTGAGACTTGTTTGATGTTTCAAAATCAGGTTAAGTGCATAAACCATTAAAACCATTTCGGTTTTTCACATTCCGGGCAAAATAAACTTTTTGATGACATCTATAAACACGTCCTTGTGTAGAGACCGTGAAATGGTAAACTAGTAAAGGGCAGGCCTATCAAGCTGGGATCCACGTGACAACATTTATGAAGTGCCTCTGTCAAGCTTTGTGGGACTTTTTTGATCTGATTGGCAATTGTGTGCAATGTTACGTCATGGAAGCAAGGTAAGAAACTGTAACTGTCGAACTTTGTCCAGCACCACCTGTGCCACACCCTATAATTATTGGTTGGTATAAGGGGATTCACAACCGACCGACCGTAAGATGCTAACAGCACTAGAAAACAACAGCAAATCAAGGGAACTCTACATAGTGGCAGCAGCACTCTCAGGACAGGTACGGGTACCAAGTTTAGGAAGCCTTTTTCTGATTCTCCTAATAGCCGGTTAGAAATGAGTGCTAATCTCAGCAGAGGTTGCCATTAAGATCATTTTTTCCTGGTGATGGGAATGATAACTGTGCTACTCTTTTACAAAATCTACTTATTTTCATGTTTAGCAAGTGTTATTTATCACATTGTTTGTTTTTAAACAGATCATAATTGCAAGTCAATTATGGAATTGTTCTATAGGCTATAATCATTACATACCATCCTGAGTACGCAAAAAGACCAGAGTAAAACGCCAGTGGGAGCTGTTTCCAATCAACTTCTTTCACGTTAAAAGCATTTTGAAAATTCGAAGTGTTTCCTGCATTAAAGAAATGATATAAATGAGAAAAAAAGGCAATAGGTTTTAACATTGAAGCATGGGTTGACTGATACTGAGAAATTATCGATTGAGGTGGCCCCTATTGTAAGAGTATTCCTCCGCCAAAAATGTTGCCTGACAAACTAAGTCACTTTAAGGAGTAACAGTGTGGGTGGGGACTTGTTGTAGACCTTGTTTCTTAAAGTATGCCTCAATTTGCAAATCAGATATTGTATTAAATAGATTAAAGAACTCATAGGCAAATATGATCACGAATTGTAAGATATTTTAGGCACATTTTCATTTTCCCTTTGCAGTACAAATCGTATTTAGAGTAAAGCATCATATACGAAATCACTGCCAGTATTACAGAAGCTCTGGTAACTCAAAATTCGAGAAACCAGGGTACACAAATCTGAAAACACTGGGAAAGATTTGTTTGTGGTCCTGAATATAAAACTGATGACTGAAAAGTAACAAGTCACAATGCAAAGGTTTTTAGTAATTTAAGCAAGGAGTTTTAACATCATCCTTAAATCAACTTGAATATCGTGTGTAAAAGAATGAGACAGGGTATCTAAAATTCCACTTATCTGAGTTAGTTTAGGTGCTCTTTAAGTGAGTTATGAAAATGTCTCAAAATGATCGTCTTTGGAGCTCCATCGTAGACGGTATAGGGCTAGACTTGGCCAAGTCTCTCTTGGTGTCAGGTTTCTCTGCATACAGTGGTGTAAACTGTGCAGACCAGCACTGTCCATACGACTATGCAGTGGGACCTGAAAAAGGAGAGACTTGGCCAAGTCCAGAATAGGGCAACAATTCCTACCACTTTTACTATTGTGATCAAGCGGCATTCTTTAGATTCTGCTGCGTTCATAGGCGGCTCTAAGTAATTTGGTTTGGGGTGGCAAAATCAGGTCCGTATTCAGGAAAGTTCGGAAGACCTCTCCGCCAATATCACTGGTCCACTTCGGAAAGTACGGTAGAAGTATGGTTATTATTTTCGTAACCTCCATAATGAGTATAATTCTAGTGAAGTCCCATAAAGCTTTCCAAAGCTTTTCAGAAACCATCGCAGACAGTCAGTCATGCTCTGGTCTGTCTTTAAAAATAAGTACAATCATAACAGGCAATTGGGCTATTCCATAGACGTAGGATGCAGGGGAAACAGTCAAAGCGGCTTGATCCACTTGGGTAAAATAAGAGAGCCTAAATTACACACATTACTGAGGTTAATGTCTAACATTCATGGTCAGGACACTTAAAGCTAGAAGATGATCCTGCACCGTTCGATCGTGGATGAACACCAGAAAAAATCGACTAGAGCTCAGAGGGTAACGAGGCAAGAATGTACTAATCTCACCCAGTCCTGATGCCGCAACCTCCATTTAGCGTCCTCATGCAACGGACGGAGTGTATACCCAATCCTGAGCTACTGTCTCAAAGGCTGGGAGAGGTGGAGAATCCTAGATCAACACCGCCACTGCTTGACAGCTGAGCCAACTAAGTCAAGGCCCGAAATGGATATCTCACTGTGAACGACAACCTGAAACCGCATCACTGCGAACAGCCAGGCCCAACAAGCAGTTTTTGAGCACCCAAAAATTACAGGGGGTATACCACCTGGATTTGATCCAAGGACCTTTCCAATGCAAAGCAGTACACTCAACTACCAAGTCAGTTTCACCCTTAAAAATTTTGTTGTTTCTTTCATTGTGTCACAACACGTTTTACCTTTGCCAAGAAGCCATAAAAATGTTGGTTATGTGGAGTGTTTACTTAAAGGCATTTTCCAGTGTCATTTCACAAGGGTTTCATGTGAAAGAGAAAAATTTTCCAATTCTTGCCCTCCAAACCCCGTAGCAATACTCTTTTCCTAACTCGAGATAACTCATATTAAAGAGTGCTTATTTTTGTCAACTCATCTAGGTCACAGATTGTTATGTAAAGTGGGCACATTGCCTCAGATTCCTTTTGTCTTTCTTTGTAATTGAAGTTCCTGTTTGTCCTTGAAATTTGATACTGTTGGAATGTTTGAATGTGTTTCCATGTAGATTTAGCACAAATCAAAAATTGCATTTCTTTGAAAATTTGTATCTTCCAAACGCTGCAAGCTATTGAAATGCGGTTTTCACCTCCTAAAAGAGAAAATTTTTCTGCATTGTTTGAGCTTACTCAATTTTGTCTCTGGAAAATCCCTTTAAAATAACGAAAATTTTGAGCATGAAGACATAACATACGAAATGAAAGCATTGTTCTGGATCTCAGCACCCTCGAAAACATTTTTTTCATTGGAAAAGAGCAATGCCTGTAACTCAGAATGAAAATTAACCACCCCTACAAATAGGTTAGTCAGAAGTCTCATTACAGCTCCCATCAACTATTGATGTTCATTTTAAAATAGTTGAAACGGCAGATTAAAACAGTCTCGCAACTCTGTTCAAAATGCGGGAAACATCACTTCTGCCCATCTGCTTCTACTGTATTATATTGACAACTTATTGGGTTTGCCCTCAGAAATTTCAGTCACTTCAAATTTTGTCAGGCACTGATACAGCCTTCAGTAAAAAATACCACATAAGTTACAATAATCCTTTCACACGCCGGACACCAATGGCTTTAGAAGACTACGCATGCAAGTAGCAAGCGACTTTAATAGGCGATCATATTTACCGAATGAACGTTTTTCTGTTCACTCTTTCTGGGATGTTGAAATTTTGACACATGCAAATACAGCATAAAATAAATGTCATTTAGCAACTTACAACTTTCTTTTTCGTCAATGTACACTGGAGACATTTTCGGCAAAAGAAATTCCTTAGCAAGGCTTAGCACCACAACGCTAACTAATGATGGTTACCATACCCTATTAAAGAGTGTGGCATGTTATCAATCTACACAAGAACCTTCCGTATTGAAGGAGCTGCACACTAGCCTGAAAATAAATTGAAACCACGACTCCTATCAATTCACATGACTAGTGGCCGAATGACCCAGTCAACCTGTGTTGAATCTTGAAATTATCACGAAATACGTACTGTACTCAGGTACTTGACAATTGCAGAAAAAATTGCGGTAGTTTTTAAATACAACTTCATAAATAATAAGACATTTGTGAGATGAAAGAGATGATTTCGTCCGAATGTAGAAATACTTTTCATGTACCATTCGTATAACATGATAATTTTTCCAAGATTGACGACCATGCTTTGCAAACTTTTTATGGGGGGGGGGGGCACTTTCCCCCCGTGCCCCTATGGCGATCCGCTAATGGCTGCGTTACCCGGTTGTGACGTAATTCACATTTGGTTAATTATCCCGGTTTGTTTTTAAAAAGGATCCTGCAGTCGTGTTTATAGCTGGAAACATGCAGCGCTAACTTCCTTTTATGCGAAAATGATGTTCACACGAAAATGTGTAGGTAACAAATTCCCTGGAGATTACATGGGATTGTTGCAATGTCACATTTATTGGACCAAAAACGAACAATGTTCATCTGTCAAGCCTAGCGATTTTAGGTTACCGTTATGATCAAACTACAGTTCAGAGATGACGTTTAGAGCCGAAAAAGGATACGGTATGTATCTTTCAAAGTAGGTGCACCACTGATACCAGTGGAGACAGAAATATCGAGAACGCTTAAACCCAACATTGGTTTCAGTTGGTTCTGCCTTGGTCCCGGTTTTTACGTTTTGGGTGGTATATGCACAACTTTATTAAAAGGTAAACTTCCACATACATATTTAATATCAGCTTGTAATTCCAACTTGCAAAGAAAGTAATTTTATTGTAATGACATCGGCGGTTATGTTCGTTAAGTGACGAATTTAGGAAAATGATAGGCTACTACTTAGGCTATAGTGGGTTCAACTCGGAACATTCTCTGTGACTCTGACAAAGAAAATGTAACTTTCAGTCACTGTGGCTATTTGTAACGAGAAATCAACGGGACAGAAATGTAACGCATGTACAGTTACTTTAAAACACATTTTAACTAGTTTCTCGCTCTGTTACAGAAATGCAAAGGTAACCTTTACAAGGTTCCGTTACATAAAATGGAAATCGTCACAGTAACGGTGTTACCTGTAACAAGTCCTCAGCCCTGCAGCACAACAATTGAGATTTCATTAACCAACTTTTTCAGCTGGTAAATGTATATAATCGATATTTTCTGGAACTAGGACATTTTTGGATGGATGTATGGTCACAATTGCAGTTGCAAGCCTATTCTGAATTGGCAGAATGATTACACTGCATAAAAATTCCATAAATCTGTCTTTTCTGATTGCCCGATGTCAGTGTAAATTTCGTCTTTCTCTTTGAAGACAAAGCCACCCCCATCCAGGTTTCTCTCCACCAAGTGATCGCACGTCGGTACTTCTCCCTCATACAGTAACCCACAACCTTTAAAGGCCCCGTTTCGGCGTGTGCTGTTCATGAATGTCGTTCGAAGGGCAATTAAATAACATTTTCTGAGTTCGAACCAACAACCCACCAAATTATGACGTCCATGCTACATTGTATGTCTTAAACCATAAACCCATAAGATGAACCTGAGCTTAGAAGAGCTGAACCAGGAGGTTGGAAGAAGGGAAGAATGAGACTGGAATCTTGGTGCTACAGTCATAAATGAGGGGCTGAAGGATGACTCAGTCCCTCTACTTATCAATCAAGAAAAGCCATTAATAGTTCCCTTTGTGAAATATATGAAACTTCTTCGGAAACTCTTGTGATTTATTCACCAGTTCAATTGTTATTTTATTCGAAATAAGTGTCTGCCTACCCTACCTGAAAATTTACCCAAACTGATAATATATAGCATCAAATTGCAACTAAGGACCTTAAAATGTTCAAAAGCAAACATCTAAATAGATGTTCCTATAGACCAGGGGTTTTCGAGTTCTTTCGTTCTAGGGTCACGTTTCGTTGAGTTTATGCTTCATCTCTACTGTAGTAGCCAGAAGGGGTGCATGCAAGGTTTGTAAAAAGCCTGTAGCCAGGGGGATCGGGTCAGGGCGTCAAGTGGCTGGCCCCTAGAAAAAAAATTTTCGCCCCCTAAAAAATTCAGAATTACTTTTGCCTTAATGTATTTTAGAATGTCTCGCCCCTATTAGAAAATATTTCCCTCCCCCGAAGTTACTTCGCCCACTTTAGTACCTTGTCTGACTTCGAGCTGTCGAGTTTTGTTTGGAGAAAGGGGCTCATTCTGAAAGGCGAGTTCCATACATAGCACCTCCGAAAGTACCTGTACAACAGGTAGTGTTGAGGTTAGAAATTCTTAATTTAGGTGGTACTTTCCTAATAAGGGCGCGGAATCAAAGCCGATCATAACCCACCATGATTGGGGCTGAGATGAGAAAAGTTGACATTCCAAACGCCTTAGAGAGCAGGATATCACAATTTAAGCATAAATTTGTAACAAGACTTTCTTCACCGACAAGTGTGAATCACCTGTTGGCCTAGCTTTAGGAGAAACTGTGGCATCCAGATGTTCTAGACTGCAATCAGAAAATTGCTCCTAATAAAACGTTCTGGCTCCTTGAATCTTTTAGGGGCCACTGTACATTACTAGATGTCTCAGGCCGTTACTTGAGAATCTTGGCCTTAGACATTTATCTCATGATGACAGTTTGAAGCGCACAGGTCCAATTCTCCACAGCTAAGTTAAAGCTTCGAATACCGACTTACCCTGAATAAGTAATACGATTCCAGACGTTATGATGATAGCTAGTCCAAGTAATTTGGCAACGGTGAAGATGATCTGTACTTTTCGGGTCAGAGGTACACTGATAGAATTACAGAAAGTTGTAGCAACTGGCAAAGAGAAAGAGAAAAACAGTTTATTTGTAAGGGACATAACCAGGAAAGAGCATCCAACTTCTCACAACCCATTAGGCCAATGGAGCTCTACAGAAACAACCCGCACTTACCACCAAATGAGAAAAATAAGAACCCTTTTCAAAAGGGCCCTAATGTAAACTTGTAAAATTACCCCTTTGATGTTATGTTTCCACATTAACTTTAATGCATATTTGTTAATACAATGGTCTGCGACCTGTGTTGGACATTGCGGGAGGTTATGTGCGGAAGACGGAGCTACAGGCGTAGGAAAAGGGGCAGCGGGGCGACCGCCAGCACTCTGGTGGGGCGGAAACCTCCTTGCGCCCCACTTTGGGTGGAATGCTGCCAAAATATGTTTTTTTAAATATGTCAATTTTCTGTCAACTCCATCATCATATCATGTGCTGTTTTTGCACATCGTATCCTGAATGGCCCGACTAGTCAGGTCTACTGTGATTGCCAGACATTAATGCCCTACGTGTCGTACCGGGGAGGTAGGCCGGCCTCATTGCGGCCTGAGCTTCAGTTGTGTACACAGTCACCGAAGGCTGTCAGTACAGTACAAAATCCAAGACCAGTGAAGAAAGGTATTTTTTTTATAATATTTCATATGCCTGTGTCTTTTACTCAAATACGGACGCACGTTGGTTATATAATAAGAATCAAAAAGTATTTTGAAAATTAAAAAGGGCAAGAATTAATTATAGGATGAGATAACTTCAAAGTTTGTCAAACATTGCACTATTTTGCATCTATGGCACTTTAAATGGTCCAAATGTTTCCAAATGGAAGGGGATACGACCACCCCCCGGATACTGATCACTAACATGCACTTCCGTTCCCCACTTTCAAAAAGCTTCCTACGGCTATAATATGTGCATCTACGTATGTATAGCCGGATTTACCCAGTAATGGAGGCAACCTATAGGTTACGGGCCCCTAGATACTAAAACTTTTACGGGACCCCGAAAATTTCCATGACAGTGTTACATTAACGCCCCGGCCCACAACTAAATTCACAACTAACCCGAAAGGGGCCCCCGCACACAATAGATTACGGGCCCCCTGATGGTAAATCCGGCTATCGTACACGAACATACATACCCTTACGTGTACAAATGTTTACGTTTACATAGGCCTATTCATACAAACACATAGGCCTTCAAGTGTTTTGCTCCAGGATTTTTCTAAAACACCAGGAACCGGGTTAATCTGAGGACAAGTGAGGTAATAGGGTTTGGTCGAGTAAGGCGGACCACATTAAACATGGGGTATGTCTAGAATTTCTACCCTTTGATAGAAGCCTGTAAACAAATACCCTTATCCTTTCCCACTTCCGTAAAATTGCGACTCATTTCTTGCCTCAGCATAAGCACACACAAGCATAAATCTACACCATATGTAGGACATATCAAATAAAGTTGCTAAATGTTCCCTACAGTTGCATCAGTATCATAAAGATATTCAATCCTATGTCAAATTAATGCGACGCGATGACATCACAGATTTCCTACATACCTTCAGAAAAAGATTACATTTCTTTGAAAATTAATATCTACAAGCTATTGAGATGGGGTTTTCCCCTCCTAAAAGAGAAAAAATTTCTGCATTTTTTGAAGTTATTGAATTTTGTCTCTAGCAAATCCCTTTAAGTTTTTTCTGTATGGATGCTACTGAGAATGTAAGGTACCGAGAGATCTTGAAAACAATAATTGAGACTTTTCGTCTCTAGAAAACCGGTTTGGCATAGTGTTGCAGAAAGGGTAAGCCTCTGCAGCCTTCTTAAGTGAGATTTGCCAGTAGTAAGGACAAAGTCGACAACTTCTTATCTTTTGATCATAAAAACATACAAAGGTAAGTACTGCCATATAAAAACTGTTAACTGTTTGTGTAGACCATAAAACACCGTCACATCGACATTAGACGCTCCTTCATGATTGTTTATTCTCGAACAAAGATCAACATTTTTAATCTCCTCATCAGAAGTAGCCCCTGTAGCCCTTACCCTTAGCTGCTGTTGACTTATTTCTTCTGAAAAGTAAGTAGACACCATCTAAATGCATGTGTTGGTGCGTATAAAGTTTAGGCGAAAAATCACTGAAAGTGACATACCCTATGTCTTTCAAAGTGGCAAATAAGGAGGGGTAAATGAAAATGCCATCAATTTTTGTAGCAATCAGATGGTCATAACCATCTTGCAGATTTTTTTTTTCTTTTGAGGAAGCTAGATCCTAGAGATATTGCTATTAGGTATCTTGATCTGAGGTTATGGGTGCTTTAGCATCTTTGTAGAGATCAGAGAGTACGATCAGACACTGGGGGCTGAATGTTGTTTTGGACTGTCTTCGTGGGGGAGGGGGTTTCATGGGAGGAGGTTGAATTTTAGAATCATTAGATAAAATTTGGTGCAACACATTGGGCAAATTTTAAGGAAAATTACTGCAAATTTTTGACATTTTTTACAAAGAAACAAATAAGGCGTTTTTGTCCTTGGATTAAGGGGGCAAAAGCCCTACCACATTTTTTACTTGGGGCTAAAGCCCCCCCCCAGTCCCCCGCTTCCTACCCCTATGAGATATGATGTTCTTCCATGGAGAGAAGCCCTGAAAGTTAGCATAAAAGTAATGCAAAATTTAAGTGGTGGCAACTGTGGTGTAATTGTGAACAAATTACCGCTTCACCACTGGAAGGAAAATTAAACTCAACCCTTCAAAATGTCATATTAATGTAACATTAAGGAATACTGTAGAAATATCCACGAAACTTAACGAAAAATGTCACTTGATTTTCGAGACACTTTATTTTGAATTTTGGTTTTATTAAACATTAAGAAGTACTATGCATTTTTTTTTGGAAGAATCAGGTGTCAACAGCTTTGTAATTAGAAAACTTTTTTCTTGATACACACTTTAGTATGTGACAAAGTTATGGAATTATGATAGCTTGCAAACGTGTAAGGCGGATGCCCTCCCTCTCTCTCCCGGTGGCAAAAAAAAAAAAAAAAAAAAATACCGAGTTAAGGACAAAAATGTCGCTTCATCGAAATACTCATGTCATGATTGCTTGTCAATTAGGGCAAATTTCAGGACAAGTACCTTACGTACTTTTGTGAAATGCCTTCTCATACGCTCATATGCAATCATCTGAGGCAAAATTTTCAATTGTATGTCTCGAGAAAGGAGCAATATTTTGTGTGAAAGTTAGCCTGCACACATGTGGACACTTTTAGTTATTTACGTTTTTGAAGTAATACTAGACTGTAAACATAATTAATTACCCATAATACAAACACTTATAAGGCATCTCATCCAATCAAAATATAAAAGCTATAATGTGTTGTACAAATATAAAAGGTGAAGGGCAAATGGACATTGAAGAAATCGAAACAGAGGTTAAACTCAATAAAAGTAAAAACCCGAGAAACTCAAACAAACTTCACGAAACTTAAAATCAATAAACAGGAAGAAACAGTAAAGGCAAGAACAAGTAAACTAAAAAAGCACAAAAGACCACAAGGTTTAATTACAAAAGACTTAATAACCGTAAGAACAATAAAGGCTATAAAAAGTTAAAGTAAGATAAAGAAGACTAAAATATGTACTAAATACATTAGAAGCAGCTTTAAAAGGAAAGTTAGTGCCATAAATTTATATTGGCATGCTTACCTCCCCCGGGCAAATTGTTCAATAGTTACAGCGCATCTTTCAAACCGTCTATTTGCGTATAGTGGGAGTTCCAACTATGGGAACAACCAGGGGAGATACAGACTGGGAGCGAAGGGATCTACGTGGCTGATGTTTTTACACAGAAACTAATGTAAAGGTCGCTGTATCGTTAAGAGCTTTGTAAGTGGACAGGAGAATCCATAAACTGTGATGTGTAATGTACTACTGGCATCCTGAAGAATTGGTTTGATATGTTCGTACTGTATAGTATACTTGTCGATAGTCGTGCAGCGTAATTCTGTATCTGTTAAATACGATCATAGAATGCATAAAAGACAGGGGGAGCTTTTTTGACAAAACTTTGAAAATTTGGGAGTTTTATTCAAAAAGATCGAAAATTTGTTTTTTTATGGAAAGATATTTGAAAAATTTGGGTTTTTTTAAGAAAAATTGGAAACTGAAAGTTGGGGTCATTGGTGAAGAATCTACCCCTCCTATAATCAAAATCAAGCACATCGTCGGGGCGACTAAAGGTCGCTGGGATTACATATTTTATCATACGGATTATAAGCCTCATCTACGAAATTGGAAAATTTCCCCGACAGGGGGACCAGCCTTCCCCGACGGAGGGGGCATGCCACCCTGATGATAGAGGCTAGAGAGTAAAGCGTTACCACGTTCTAATCATGATCTGACCATATTAATTACTCGTAATACATCGTACATTCAGGAGCTAAGACACTTCCTAGTAGGCATGGAGGATCCTATGGTTTAAATCCATCCGCTTGTTTCGGGTACAGGACTATGAGAAATATTGTTGAGGTGTTGTGTGTGTGTGTGTGTGGGGGGGGGGTCTGAACAAACTTTTTTCATTGGGTTACCCTGCGGCTGCCTACCTTCTTTTGCCCCTCTGTTTAATGAGTTAATCAGTATTTGTGGTAAAATTACAGTTTTGAAATTTTAGACTTTACTTACTCTTTCGCTGAATTAAAACGACTATCAAGTAATCTCAGGTATCTTCAAATTAAATTATTATCGTTAATTATTAAACATGTCTAATTCAAAATGTCAGCATTTTATTTAAAACGATATCTTAATTTTTAAACATAGGCAAATATGTCCTACGGAATTCATAAATAAATAAAATAAAACAGACGGCTTGCATGCAAAAACGGAGAGGGTCCTCGTGTGCGCATCGGACTGACTTGCAATAATGTTTAACAAGTGCCTTTAGTTCGAGTTTTGCTATGAAGTAAATGGGTTTTCGCCAGGTATTCCGGCTTCCCTCCCACTTGGCAAGGGTGCGTGATGGTTTTCCCAGGAAGAAAGGGTCCAAAGCTACAACTCTTTACCCTAATCCTAATTTTATACCCAACCTAAGCTTTAGTTTTCATTTTTCATGATTTATACAAATTTTTAAAAGTCGTCCCATACCTCCTGGGAAAAAATTGCCGCACCCTGACTTGTCACTTAAAATCGGACTTGAGCAAGTTAACTAGCGGACTTTGCTCTTAAGCCAGACGGACAGCATAATTTTAATAATGTCCCTTACAGAGTATGAAATAGGTATTTGAGAAAATAATTGGGTCCAAAGTCTACTTATCTTTTGTTTGCATTGTTTTGTAACTGGCGTAAAGGCAATTTGATAGATGGAGACAAACGTTACACTGTATTTACAATTGATAATAGCTTTCTCATGCGAGTGACCCAGTGCAATATATCGGCTAGGGAAGTAATTTTGTTACCTCTGAATATATATAGCATTATATTACAAGGCGTATCAATTTATCAGGCATCTGGTTATGCTAATTTTCGTCAGTTATGATTGATTTCTGTGTAAACAGGTAGAGTGACTACCTTGGATTTGTCACAAAAGGTTTCGGGATGGTGAGGGGGGACTAGAAAAAGGAATGGCCAATTGGCTCGTGGAATGTGAAACACTCCGTTCGGAGTGGGGTTTGGCTAAGTTTGGTGGGTGAACACAGTGCCGGGAAGTTTACCTTCCCGAAACACTGGAAATTTCCAAAATTGTGGGCATCAAAATCAAGCATTTATCTAGGCCAATGTTAAAGTGGTGTGAAAAAGCTCTAAACAAACCACAAAGAGACACCTTATCAATCTTTTGCCATCTTTGAACCAGTCAGGAAGGTAAAAAAAATTGAAGTCACGGTAGAATGTGTATGCTTGCATGTGGGTATGTGTGTATGTATGTCTGTGTTTGTGACGCTTAGCTTGTATACACCACATCTCAAGATAAGAATGATGAATACTTTTCATACTTGGTCTAAAGGTTTAAAATATTAATAGAATAGTGAACCCTATTGTGTTTGGTGAAGGTCAGAGGTTATGTCAGGTCACCAGTGATCAAAAAAAAAAAAACCTTATGCTCATGATATGTCATTTGTCAAGGTAAGGAACGGGAGGGCAGTTACCCCCTCCCCCGTTCTTCAAAGGTAGTTTTTATCACATTTAAATTTGAAGTCCTTGATTATTAAAATTGCCGAAAGATTGTTTAGACATAACTTGTAGGGTAAGACACGGAAAGTGCCATTTCCAGCACTGAATGTTTAGCCTTGTCTTCTTGGCCCGTCGTCCATGTCGAAAACTTGCTGTTTGCGGGCATGCCTATTCCTTGTGAATGGAAGCGATTGTTGTGTACGAGCAGTGGCGAACGCAGGATTTCTCTCAAGGGGGGGGGGTCATGCAGTATGTTGTGTGATCGCCGGCCTGGGGGAGGGGTCTAAGGGGAGGGGTGCCCCCTCACCTTTGAAAATTTTTGAAAAATTAGGTGTCCGTAGATGCAATCTGGTGCCACATATGCTACCTTTTGAAGTAAAATTTGTCTTAGAAAATTGACGTATTTTTAGGAACTGAAATAAAATTGGCCTCAGTGAGGAGGTCCATGGTGGTATACCCCTCCACTTTGAAATTTTTTAAAAAAATTTGTGTCCTAACATGCAATATGGTGCCACATGTGCTACCCTTTTGAAGTAAGATTTGTGTGTGCAAAATTTGCGTATTTTAGGAACTAAAAGAAAAACGGCCTCAGTGATCGCCGGCCTGGGGTGGGGTCTAAGGAGAGGGGGCCTCCTCCTCCTTTGAAAATTTTTGCAAAATTAGGTGTCCTTATGTGCAATCTAGTGCCACATATGCTATCTTCTGAAGTATAATTTGTGTTTCAAAATTTGCGTATTTTTGGGAACTAAAAAGAAAAACGGCATCAGTGATCGCCGGCCTAGGGGAGGGGTCTAAGGGAAGGGATCCCCTCCCCTTTGAAAATTTTTGAAAAATTAGGTGTCCTTTCATACAATCAGGTGCCACATATGCTACCTTTTGAAGTAAAATTTGTGTTAAAAAATTACGTTTTTTTAGGATCTAAAAAAAAAAAAAATTGGTATCCGTGAAGGGGGGCCATGACTCAATGCACCCCCGCGTATGCAAGTGTGTACGAGGTCAATCGCACAATACCGAACACACTATCACGTCTAATGGGATAGAAGTTCCTATGACGAGTCAATATTCCTCATCAAAGACCGATCGGGGGGGGGGGGATTTGCCTGAAATCTTGTCCTATCTAAATATAAAGCTTCATTTGCTTTTTCCAGGCTTTCAACTTTGCTAAGCTTTGTGCCCCACCATTAAACATGTTGAATTCAATTTGAAGACGGGCCCGCGCCCTTATTGTGTGGATATGCGCCTAAGAAATATACGTAGTTATAGCCTACGTGTGAACATTCTCCGAATGCTTAGTATGTCTACGAAGCGGGTCAGTACGGTGTTCCTGTAATAGACAACGCCTTTGCCACCTCCGACAAGTCACCCCATGCGGTGACGCCACTGCTACCAAGGTCAAAATTTTAACTTTCGTCGCACTACAAATATTGTGTCCTAGGATTTCTCAAGTGAATACAAGGTTTTCTATTTGTTTTTTGGAGGCACTACAACTTTTTCAAAATAAAAATGATGAAAGAGGTTACAAATTGACAGTTAATTGAAGTGCACAAGCAAACTTCACACAGAATGGCTTCAGAAGCTCCTCACAAGCTGTTAACTTTGCAGGTTTTTCATTCCACAGATGGACCACTATTGCAAGAAACGTTTTGTATACAGTAGACACTTTTGAAAACCTATTCGCATCAAAATTTCGGTTTGATTGGTGGCCCCAAAAAGTGGAGGTATCCGTATAGTATACAGGGCCGTAGCTAAGGTCATATGTTCAGGGGGTGTGAAGGTCCCAAATTCCGACTGGCTGGATGTTTTTCCAACTGAGCGGCAGCGTGTATAGTGCACTGTTTTACTCACCCTACTTTTTTGTATACATCAGTGAGGATCCTTCGTTTGCCACTACATGAAGGTGCCGTCCTGGGGGAGGGGTCTAAGGGGAGGGGTATCACTTCCCCTTTTAGAATATTTTGTTAATGTAAGGTTGCTTTAGATGCAAAATGGTGCTATTTTTGGGACATTTTTTGAGCTGCTCATATCAGGCGCGGTGGAACGGAAAAAAATATTGGGGGCTGAATGCCAGGAAGACTATGTAAGCGGAGCGCCACCATCGGTTAGCGCGGAGCGTACAAGAAAATTCTTGGCTTTACAAACCCTCCAGATGGCCGGAAACGGCACTTCCCGAGTGTTTTAAGCCGCATGTACCCAGCCTTGAAATGTGGATCTTATGTCTGCAATTCCTCAATCAATGAAAAAAAGAAAAAACAATCTATGAGAAATGTTTATATGTTTCTAAGCGGAGCACCACTATTCGTACAAGAAAATATTTGGCTTTACAAACCCCTCAGATGGCCGGAAACGGCACTTCCCGAGTGTTTTAAACTTCATGTACCCAGCGTTGAAATATGGATCTCATGTCTGCACTTGGTAAATATTAGGGGGGGGGCTGAACATACCTTTATACCCCTGACTTTTTCATTGGGGTGGGCCCCCAAGCCTCCCGGGTCCGCCGCCACTGGCTCATATATGGCTGAAAAATGTTCATAATTTGGCAAATTCAGCAGCAGT
>WURT03346638.1:8932-24031 GCA_009936505.3 Holothuria glaberrima | reverse complement strand
CCGACTTTATTTGTAACCCACAAACCACATTATTGAGCCTATGAAATAATCATAACCAAAGCAGCAACACACCACGAGTAGTCATTGTGTCATGGAAAGGGGGAAAAGTAATTTTGGGGATACTATTATTCAGTTGTGATCATGTGATCTGAAACCTAAATAAGCTGTCAGGTCCTGGTGGTCATGCAAATTCAAAGTTCCCTCATTGTTTGCAGATATTTGGCAAGTAGTCACAAAAAGAATAACAGCCAGTAATATTCTCATTCAAGATTTGCATGAAATTACATTGTATAAAATGTAGCCTAAGCATCATACGATTGATGGTTCATATGTAACCAATTGCAATTTTTCAGGGAAAGTCAGAGCCCCTTCTATTCCACTTAAAATTACAATAGTTTCACAATACCCTTGAGCCTTCACTTGTCGGAACAGTGAGCTCATCCTAACGAAAACAAAAAGTAAGGTGACAGCTTCAAATTCTGAGTGTCGTTCATGCAGACGTGACAATATTCGCCCTGTGACGTGTATGTACGTGTTGTGTGAAACATAACTGAGGATGCACGAAACTTGTAACGTTGCGAGAAGGCCTCAAGTGTTGGCCTGTGCAGCCACGTCACGTCCCATTGTTCTGATCCACTGCACCATAACCAGTGGGGATTAGGAATCTAAGGGCAACTTTTGTCATTTTATGGGCGGAGGAAAATATCAAAATTTGGAAAGTGTGCTGGTGCACAGAAGCCTGAATATCATGCATGCAGAGCAGGGGGCGACCAACCCAAGGAGCAGGGGGCCTGGCCCCAAATGTCCCCCTTGGTTAAGGGCCTGCTTTTTCACACCTCTGCCTCCAGGGCCGATTATCCCCTCCCACTATTATTATATGTACGTATTATACTCTTTATGCCCTTTTCCATCACCTCGTAAGGTTTGGTTTTTTTTGAAGGGGGGGGGGGGGAGAGAGCTTTTCCACCTTCGTGGAGCTTCGTAAGCTTGGCTTAGGCTCACCAGCCGTGTATATTTACTGTGTAGCCTTTTGCATTTTCACGCGCTACTCGTATCTCCCCCTTTGCGGAGCGATCCTATCTTATTGCTTTCATTTCCTCATTGTATCATTACATTGTATTAATTGTTCATTGTTTCTTGCCCTGTAAGGTCTTTGGATTCCTGGGTATTCCTTACAGGTCCTGGTTGCTTAGCTTCCTTACTCTGAAGTATTGTAGCCTACTTTAGTAATTCTAGTATTTAAAACTCTTACTGTGTGTTATATATCTTAATTGTTCTAAGAGTTGATTCTTCATTATTAGTGTGTTGCTTCTTGAGCTGTAGTAGTTTACCTACCTTAGCATGGAGGACGGTGCCCGCTGCTCACTGTGCTCTCAAGTCCGTCCGCGGAGGGGCTGGGATCCGCATTCTGTCTGATCGGCATGCAGAACTTGCACGAGTTTCTACTCGTGCAGGCGATGCATGGGCTTCTCTGCGGAACGGTGGCGGGAGATAGACTCCTGGTTGCAGGCCGTCAGGTCGGACAAGCTCCAGTCGCGGTTAGACGCGATCCCAGGCCCCTTAGCCCCGGACGCGATTTTTTCCCACTTCGATATGGACAAATCACGGCAATGGACTAATCAACTTCTTGGAAATTGGCCGCGCCCCTTACTGCCGAAATGCCAGCTTCTCTACTTTTTGGTAGTTCTGACGCCGGATTATTAAAGAACATGCCAAATATCCCCAGGGTGCGCAACCCTAACCTATTCCTCTACCTTAACCATTATTTTGAAATAATTTGCAAAATTCCTGAAAATTCGAAATTGACAAATCGAAGTGGGAAAAAATTTGGCGCTCCAGACCCCTCTGGTTTAGCCCCTCCTTCCTCCGAGAAAGGTAAGGGGTCCTTAAAAGGTAAGACCCCCGCAAAAAGGTCGGGTAGTGATAGTAGGGCAGGCTCTACTGAGACCAAGAACCGTCCCACCGAACTCAGGAGCTTCGGCTCCAGAGCTTGGATCCTCGGTTCAAATCAAATCAAGAAATCAAATATTTATAAATTTGTTTTGAAGTTGTGAATTTTTATTTGTCTTCCACCAAACTTCCAATGCAAATTTGAGAACAGGCGTAGGAAGCTGTGGAGATGCCGGGCTGAACATTGTTTTGGACCGCCGTCCTGGGGGAGGGGAAGGGGATTCCCCCTCCCCTTTGGAAAAATTTTAATGTTTGCGGATCCTATATTACTTGCCATTGGTGCAAGAATTTGGGCAAAATGTAAGAAAATTACTGCAAATTCTTGACATTTTTACACATGAAACAAATAAGGGGTTTCCGTCCTTGGACTGAGGGGGAGGGGCATACTTCCGCCCCACAACATTTCTGACTCATGGACTAAATCCCCCAGCCCCTACCTCCTCTTCCTACGCCTATTTATTTGAGGCTGGCTGAGTTAACAACTGATTGCTTATATAAAAGGTGGACAAACTCCGATTTTACATTTACCCGGGAAGAGGCTAATGTTTTGATTTATACTGACTTATGACTTAACTTCTTAAACTTTGTGACTTGACTTGTGACCGAACCAAGTGAATTGTGACTTAAATTGGGCTTATAAAATGACTTGTGACTTGACTTGGATTCGCAAAATATGACTTGCTAATATCTCGTCCTTTAATAAACGGAGACTCCCTGTCAAGAGTTGCAAAAATTTGACCTTTATGGGTTGGAAATGTTAATGAAGAAACTCATTGGTACCTATTGCGAGAACCAACACGTTGCACCATATATGCAATCGAAAAAGTGACTCAAGTGTTCTGCAAGTCGTATTTTGCAGTCATATAGTAGATGTATAATTACCATTGTACTACTAAAAAGTGCACCTGCACTCTCTACTTAACGCTTTTGTGATGGAGCTTGACACAGCGGCATAACACTCCCACATACGCACACACCGTTATGCAGACATTCATTACTCTGCGAGGTCAACTTCGTACAACTTCAGCTTATCTTTATGCCTTTTTATGTCTTTACAGAGACCGTCGAGGTAAAATGGATGACCGGGGTGCTGAATGCTCTAAGGATTGTTACGATCTCAAAGAAAGCGAGAGAGAGACTTGCCTCGAGAGAAAGAATGAATCGAACACAACTGAAGAAGGGGAAAGATCATCAGAGCCCACGCAGGGATGCGCGCTCTTAAAATGGCTACCCTCATTCGCAGCCTTCGTTGCCTTGATTGCCGTCATCATAATGTCATTCTCAGATATTTTTGTTGAGATTGCTACGCAGTCTGTAAACCCTATCCAAGTCACCCTTCTTGCTGGCCTTTCTATGTTTGTATCGTCTTTCATGTGCTTGGTCGTGCACTCCGTCAAAAATAAGGATCTGCTACGGCGCCGTTACGGGACGCGAGAATGGTTTTATTTGATCTCGTGTGCAATAGCCAACTTTGGTGGTTTCATGTTGATTAACTTCGGGATCAATTTCATGCCTGTTGGAGATGCGATATCTCTTTTAAGGTCCATGCCAATCTTTGCTGGAATCATAGGGTGGGTATTCCTAAAGCAAGCTCTGCGAATTGTCGACTTTTTCTACATGTTGTTTTGCGTCATCGGTGTTTCATTGATCGCGCGGCCATCATTTATCTTTCGGCATGACGAAGCTGAAGCCAACCCGACGGACAACAAGCTACTAGGGACTCTTTTCTCTCTCGGTAGTGCAATATCTTTTGCCATCTCATTTTCTGTGGGACGAAAATTGTCGGACAGGAAGATTCATTCTTTTGTCATCATTTCGATTAATTCTTTCGCAAACCTTCTTTTGAGCAGCGTGGTATGCTTCACTATGCGCACATGGGACTGCCCTGGGCATTTTTACATTGTTCTTATGATGGTAGGGTCTGGGGCCTTCACTGCCGCTGGGCAATTCCTAGTTTTCTGGTCGTTATCTAGGGAGAGAGTGGTGGTCATAACGGTCATTCTAGCCTCAAACATCATTTTCGTTTATGTCCTTCAAATATTAATTGTCGGTATCATACCGCATTGGTTATCAGGTGTTGGCGCACTCCTAATATTGACTGCGTGTATAGGGATGGCAGTGAGGCGAGACGATGCCCCCACTGTAACTGAGGTCGTTGGCCCATAACTCAGGACAGGTGCGCACAATATTTGTTTTGAAAAAGAGGTCATGTAGATGTGTAGCAAAACTTTTAAATGCAGGGCCGGCGGAAGGATCAGGAATGGGGGGCTAGACCATTTAGATTCTGGATTTTTAGCATTTCCTTACTTAGGCCTAACTTTTGATACAGTTAATGGTTATTTCTTAAAGAGAAAAAAATCAAACTGAGAATGACTGGAGGGTGTAGCCTTCAAACTTTCTTCCCGCGGCTCCTATGGCCCTAAGTCTCTGAGTGAACTTCGGTTAAAAATGTTTCGCTGTCTCATTAACGGGTGGAGCTGACTTAGTGGTTGATTTGTACTGCGTTGCATATAAGAGGTCAAAGTTCAAATCCCGGTGGGACTGTAATTGGCTTGTTCGGCATAGCTGTTCGTAGCAGGGTTGAGGGGGTAAATTAAAAATATTTAAAAGTAACTTAAAAGTGACAACTCTCTGGACTCAAGAAGTCGTCCGAAGCAGAAAGTCGCCCGCTTATTTTTCGGTTCAGCTGTCGAGTAATGGTGCATAGCAAGGTTCTTCATCCCCTCCCAACATGTTTGAAAGCGGCTAAAGACAGGGGATATACTCAGGTCCGTCGGATGGGAAGGCTAAGTGGCAGTCGCAAGAGCAGGATTGATAGAGATTATTTCACCCCTGTCGCGTTACCCTCTGACCACTAGTCGAAACAAGAAGGCGATTCTCGCCGGTGTTCATACACAATCAATCTGCAATAGGGTCTTAGATGAGCCAAGTGGCATCCTGACCCTCAAACGTTAAACTTAAAACTCATGCTTCGTTTCTTTAAACAGTCCATCCTATTTCTTAGACAGTCGACTTAGAGCAAAAAACAAAAAAGCTTAAAATTTAGGTCCATACTTTTCATGGACAAACAAGAAACAGTCCTTCTTCCAATCATGGAGCTGTTTTAGAACCTTTGGGGATGGTTGTGTTACACCTGCTGATTCATCAATCGTCGCTGGATTGCGGATGGTACCACCGCCTTGAGCATTTGATTTCCGGCGGTGTAAATACATTTGGGCCCGATTGTCAAAGTATGAATCTGTTTTCCCTGCAAGACTACCCCTACACACCTACACACCCCTTAAGGTCTTACATAATTCAGACCATATGAAAAACGAACAAGTGAGTTATAAAATCCCCGATTTTGCAACTTTATGGACATGAAAATTCCTTTGAGGATGAGGAGAGGGATACTGGTGCTTCAGAGCAATGACTAATCGCAATAGGGACAACTAGTACAACCCCCACCCCAAAATGAAAGGTCTCAACAAAACGTAAAATTAAGATCTGCATTCTATGCAAAATATTCGACCTCAGAAGAAAATGAAAAAAAGAAATCTCTACAGACACCACTTACTTTAAAAGTCACGTAAATACTAAACATGTTTTTGGGATTGTTATCAATAATTGCACAAACTTTAACTTCTCTCTAAAGGGTATACCGTCACACCACGTTACTCCATCCATTCCCCGTTGTGAGCGGTTGATATGACGGAGATTGGTAGGATTTTTTTTTTTTAGTTCTTAGGAGCATCCAGGCCCGTAGGCAGAAAAACGTACTGAAGCTTCCAGGGGGACGAAAATTCTTCCAGGGGGACGAAAATTTTTCCAGGGGGCGAGATAAACTAAAATGCATTAAGGCAACGGTAGTTGTTTACCGTCTACGGGGGAGGGGCGAAAATTTTCCCAGCCCCCGTGCCCCCTCCCCGCTCTTGGCTTTGGGCTTGAAAGCATCGCATGAGAGAGAAATAAACAAGAAATGAAGCCTGTTTCATAGTTCAAACAAAGGTTTCCACGAATATGAAATGTCCTTAAAATACTGTGCCAAGTCCGTACACAAAACTATATAGCAATCTTGGCTTTGTTTTCAAAAACTTCAAAAATACAATGGGATGCTTATAGAATGAAGTGTGCCCAACTTATTTCGGCAGGGATTCAGAAACGTGTATTTTGTACTTTTAATATTCTAAGCCTCCTGATTTGTTAACACTGCCATATTGTTTTTTTTAAGAGATAAAAGTGAAGCCCTTACCAAATCATTAAATTAATAGTAAAATGTGAAGTTTTCTGTAAAGTGTGAAGCTACCTCTTTGTTTGTTATTTTACTAATATTTAAAAAGTTGAGGCTGAATGTATTGGCAACGTATTCTGGGTGTACTCACTCACAACAAATTGAGTGGTTCTCGTGACGTCATCGTATCATCGGTGCTTCTTTGGGTATGAACTGAAGCCAGTCAGTTGAGGATATAGTAAGAAGATGTTAAGTGAACTTTGTGTTCTGTAAAAATATTTATAGTTTATTTCTCCTTACTCTCTGTCTATTGGACTGATAACTCATTTATTATGAAACACCGGCACGACCATTGATTTATAAATTAGGAACAGACAATTGTCTTCAATCAAGGAAAAGCCAAATAGCCTGCGACGAAGCTTGCCTTATGTGATACAGTCCATGTTCAATTGAACGTACTTGTCCATCCGTTAAAAATCACTGGACTGTGACAGCCATCACCCCACCAAAATTTTGAGCTACTGGGGTGTGGAAACATGAGATTTAGCATGAATGTTTCTGTGTACAGGAATGTATATGTGCATGGCTAGCCGTAGGGGAATCGGGGCACAGTTGATCAGTGAAGATTACTAAAAATCTGAAAATGACAACCAATCCAAAACACCACCAGTTGCTTATTAAAGGTCTTATTCAGAGGAAAATGCATTTCGTCTCATTCGAAGTGAGCAGAAACTACTCTTTGTTCTGTTTAACAAACGCTTTAAATTTTCGGCATAGCCCTTTGCATTGCTGAGAATATACGTTCTGAAAATACGACATAACGCCTAAAAATCGTATTTTCAAATGTCGCAATGAAAACGGATGCGTGGCTTAGGTCAAGCGTGTAACGTCACTGGCCGGAGTCGTGTACAGCAGTTTACATACGAGTATACGAGCTTCTTGTGTTCAGCGTAAATCTTTGATGTATTGATAGATGGCGGGTAATGTTGTAATTGAAAGAGACGCGATGAACAGTAATACTGAATAAAGTAAATTTTAAAGATAATCCTGTTGCATAACAGTTAACATTTTATCTTTTTTTTTATTCTGCCATGGCCAATTTACTACATCAGTGCGGAACATTACAAACCACCATGCTACTTCTGTGAATTGTGAGTAAACTAAGCCTGGTTAGGTTCAAATGAGGTCCCAGCCATAGTAAAACATAAATATTATACGCCCAGGCTACGAGATGCCCATTTCGCTAGGAACAAGTTAGGGCTGACATCGGTGTTCAGGCTACAACAATAGCAAGTTAAAATTCAAACTCACTTTACTTCGTTCTCTGAGCTGGGAAGACCTTCCCTCCTTCCTGGTGGTGTGCTAAATGTGGGGAAGGGGGTTACCTTCAGCTCTTTCCGCTTCCGAAATTCGGGAAATACGCGGTTTTCTTTGGCGAATTCACTTGCATGGAAATGCTTTGAGTATATGCGGCTGTGCAAGCTATGTGACAAGCCTAGTTCAGCACCAGTAAAATCTCTATTTATCGTCCCCCTTATGGAGCCTTTAGGTCCGCACGCTACCTATTTTTTTTTTTATGAAATTTTCAAAAAATGTAGTTTCATCATTATTTAACTACAAACACCATTTAAAATTACAGAAAAGACCTTAGATGGCTTTTTGTGGTGTATGTAATTTGGGAGACAAGTTTGACAAACAGGTCCGAAACTCGTTTAAAATGTCCATTTTTTTTAAAAAAATGGCAAAAATCGCGAAATTTTACATCAAAATTTCAACCTTAATGATCATACCCTTCTGTCAGACTCACAATCCCCATATTTACTAATGATGAGCCAAAGGTATCAAAAGCGCTCTCTGAATAGATTGACCTCAATGTTGTGTAGGCTTAGTGTTCGAGAAAATGTAAAAAATTCCACCAAAAATTACCCAAAATGGCTGTTTTAGCTAAAAAAAAAGGCAACGGAACGAAATTATATCCCTGTCAATTTTCATCCAATTTCCAAAACTGGAAAAAAGGAAAACGGCCTGCACATGCCTTCGAGAATGATTCTGGCCTGGTACGGGAGTGCGGAGTTTCACAACAGGTGTTGTTACCTTGTTTAAATTCTGACCACATACGTAAGCGCGACGTCCAAGCATTGCTTTGAAAAATTCGCGAAAATTCTTTAATTTATTCAAGGATAGCGTAAATACTACTCTGATCCGAAGAAAACATATAATTCGAATGGACTGGGAGGGATTCAAGGTCGGAGGTAAGAGTCTTAGATGAAAATCTGAGGGACGTTTCTTGTAAAGTTTTGCACAGGGTAATGTATCGTAATTTGGCCCTGTAGTACACGAAGCATGACGCCATACATCAGTAATGTACAGTATATGCATGGCGATGACCGTTGAGAAAACGCGTGTGCGCGAGGGGTTATCGAACGTGACATGGGCCCGACGACGAGATTTACTGCCTCTGCACGTTGGAAACAGGAAAAAAACTGATCCTAGGGGTATTCTCTGTAGCATATCAACCCCTGGCTATGCAATTCTTCACCACTTCCGATCACCATGTACGAGAAAAGCAGTGTAGCAGTAGGCATATAGTACATACTAGCTAATGTAAATGATCGGCCCGACTCCGGCCAGTGACGTCACA
The DNA here is from genome assembly GCA_009936505.3 of Holothuria glaberrima. Classification (NCBI taxonomy): domain Eukaryota; kingdom Metazoa; phylum Echinodermata; class Holothuroidea; order Aspidochirotida; family Holothuriidae; genus Holothuria; species Holothuria glaberrima. The sequence goes on along the minus strand of WURT03346638.1, from coordinate 15,230 downwards.
GTTGACATTTCGAAGAAATCACGTGACCTTATCGTTTCAGTTTCGACCAAAAACAGTAAAGTTTTTAGAAAATGATTAAAAATAGAAAACAATTTTTTCGCTCCGTTTTTTCCGTAGAAAAATAGTGTAAAAATCTAGTTTACCTAATATTATGCTCTTGAGTCGATTGCAAGACCTTTTTTGCCTCTGAATAAGACCTTTAATGCCTATACACTATATTAATCACAGAGAACTGGTATCCTTCTTAAATTGGTAGAAAGACGTTTTTCATTTTCGACTGCCGAAAGTGAAATTCTTCCAGCAGAGATTTTTATCACGAAAAATTGAGCGAAGAATACAGAAAAAGTTTATTCTTTAAGAGTACATTGGGTACCATGGTAACTAACAACATGCCACAGCTGGAGATGAACATCAGCTATTAGGGTTGCAGTAGGACAATATTTCTGTGAAAAAAATCATGCCGGGGTACAGTTGATCAAGTACAAACACAATAGAGGTTTCCAACGAAATTTAAGTTTCTAACCTTTAAAGCCCAGCAAAGCATGCTACATCAATTGTATTTGCTGTTTGAAGGGGTTATACACAATGATATGCTTCCTCAGTGTTTGGCCCCCAGAGAATAACTTTCACAAATTTGATTTTTGTGATTCAAATTTACCTGCATGTTATTGCATGATATATAGGTGTATTCCTAATTTTTAATTCCTTTATACATTATTCTAGTAACTTGTATTTATAGAGAGTGGCATATTCAATTTGTAGATGGGAATTCGTAATTATCATCGGTCTTCTTTGTTCTGATCAACTGTGCCCCAGGTCCGGGGCACAGTTGATCGGTTCCAAAATTTTATTAAGCCCTATTAATTAAACACAAAAGCTTATTTTAACTTTGAATGGATTTTTAAAATTGTCTAAGGGTAGTGGCAAATATTCAACAAGAAATAAACTTTCTCTACATGTGGGAAAGGGGCTGAACTTTGACCTGAAAATTTCTGATCAGCTGTGCCCCGGTTTCACCTATACGATGAAAAGATTAATCTCGCACGACCCAGGCATTGGCTGCACATAAAAGTAAGTTTGACCTTTACCTGTTTACGAAAAAGTGTAAGGAGTTCACACATATTCATAATTTAAAAGTAAAAAAAATAACTTCTTGTAGCACAGCTAAGTCGCCATAGGTGACACGCTTGTTTTAATGAAGAGGTTTTATGTATGTCACTGCATTGTCACTGCTAGCCTGGATCCGTGAATATCATCAAAGTATTTTTTTTATAGTAATGGGTTGCGATGAAGACAGATTTTAGCAAAAAAGAAACCCTTGACCTAGCGTTAGTAAATTTAGGCAAAATCTGAATACTTTATCTAAACAAGCGAAGCTTAGTGAAGCTAAAAAACAGGGCATTATTGAATACTGATTGGCCAAGTTCCCTCTCACTCAGGCTCCTTACATATTGTGCCCGTTCTGGTAAAAATATATTGTGTAAAATTTCCAATCAAAATAAATAGGGACTAAATTTCCTTTTCAATGAGACAAATCATTCCCAACATTTCCAAAATGTTTATTTTTTCATACTTCTGTACCCAGTGCATGATAAGCACAGAAATGGGGTATTGACAGAGGTGTACGTTCGCTTTTCGAAACATTCGCTCGAAAACATTTGGCCGATTTATTTTTTTTTTCTTTGTCTTTTGGGATGTTGGATTGACAGTAAAGGCTGTTTATATAACCACAGACGCTTGACAATATCGAATGGTTTCTTGTATTGTATATAATTGTTACAAGTAAAAATTGTAAAACTTTCTAACACGTTTGGGTTTGTCCACGTTTATTGCGCAACAATGCGACATTCACGAAGATTCAGTGAAACTTATTAAATACTTTCGTCTGGTTCTATTCTTGTCTACGTATCTTCATATACACCATTCCAAATAGCAGTTCCAAACAGCAATAACAAAAAAATTGTAGGAAAGAACTTCGTATGCGTGGCTTTTTTGCCACAGTATATGCCATTGACAAACTCGACGTGTACCGAAACTCTATCCCACAATCCTTTGTAATTCTATGATTTGGAAAATGGTCTATTCATTAGGTCTTAACTGGAGTCAATGTTTGGTCAGATCACCACAGTAGCATGTGCAGGATTCTGGAGGTATGGGCACAACGTAGCCTACTCACCCCCCCCCCCGACTGATATGGAGGAGTGGTGTAATCAGAGGCGTCCCTTAGCCTTAAGGTTCGATTAGTGGAGGGTGGGGGAGCACAGCTGGACCTTTGCCCGACAAATAAGGGTTACAATCCCAACAAAACGTCTGCCTCAAGAACGGTTAACTCATTACCTTGCTTTTACGAAAATCTTTGCAACTAAGTACAGTTAAGTATAGCTGCCGAATAAGACAAGGAAAAAATAAATAAATAAATAAATAAAGAAAACCTACCGAAAAACGCAGCTAAAATTTTGTCGATGTCAATTTTACCTTGGTGTACCCTTTTTCATGTGTCTCCTTCAACAGTAAGGTAGATTTGGTCATGGGATCACTAACTCCGAGAGCACTTCCATGGTAGGAGCTTAGCCTAATACCGCCTTTGACGGGGCGCTCAGTTACCCACCGTAGGACCCATTTCAGTAATGTCTCTACTACGGGCCCAGGGGGTGAATTAAACCCCTGAAACTCTGAAGCATGTGCAAAATTGATTAAAGCAACTGTCTACAGGTGGCACTAAATACTCATCTTTACAGACCAGTGACGCCGACATGCAGGTGTTGAAGATGAAAGGGGGGGGGGGGCACAACAAAAGATTATGTTGTAATCTCACTCCAGGGTAAATTGTGCGCATGCGTACCTGCGATGGGTTACACCCGCGATGGTACATCCGCGATGGATCCTTCCTTTGTGCCCTTTAGCAGTTGCCGTCCTATGGAGGGGTCTAACTAAGGCTCCCATTTTTGTTCGTTTAAGGTGCGTGGCTTAGATACAAAATGGTGCTATTATATATAAAATGTTCGGAAATTTTCATAAATCGACTGTGGGGCCACGTACCTCCCATGCTCCCTCCCGTGCTGGCGCCACTGAAATATACCATAAAATCTTAGTATGTGTACATCTTTTTAAACTAACTTAATTCAGGCGGAGGTGGATAGAGTTTCTATGGAGTTTTGCAATACTTAAACTAACCTCGTTCTGTAGGAAGTTACGATAGGACAGCAAGAGAAGAAGATGAATGAGTAAGAAGAGAGGGCCTGAAAGGAACTCTTTCATAGATATTTTAGTAATGCTTACCTTTGTTTTACACAGCACTTTGCCCATCTGCAAATAGCACTGATACGTAATAGGCAAACCAAAAATCGAAGTTTGCCCTTTTGTTTCATTATAGCCAGAACTAACGGCAGTCAATTTCTTTACGATGCAGTAGGTTTGAGGGTACGTTGGGAGCTAGGATGGGCAGCTGCGAAGGTTCCACTGGGTTTTAAATTAATCCAAGGCCCGCTCTGTTCTTCTTTAATTCATAATTTCACAATTGGCGCATATGAAGGATGTGTGCGAAGCGCGCCAAAAATAGCATTTTAAAGGCATTTTAGTAACGTTTTCAGGCACTGCATCTGCAGAAGGAGTCGGAGAGCGAGCCTATTTCGCAACCATCGCAATATAAGAGTATAAAGTGTAAATACTTCCAAGTGATTACTGAATTACAGCCAACACGAACGCGCTCCGACTTGACCGCCCCGATAACGACGCACCAGTGAAAACCAGTCACGTGGCAGACGGATCGCCGGGGTCGGTGAAATGTGTGTGCTAAATTTTGTTCTGGACCCAACTGTGGGTTCTGATTGCAAATCGACAGAGACCGCATCGGAAATATCAAACTGTTTGATATTTGTAGTGCATGGGAGAGAGGGTAGTGTCGCAGTTGAGTAAAGTCGTGACAGTTTGCAGCTGTCATCGAGCCAACTGGGACCCACGTTTTGCTAATAAAGATTAAGAAGCGTATGCGAAACCAGACGATGGTTGCAGAAAGTCAGTTTGCTCGCTACTATGCAGCTGCGCAGCGCGCTGCGTGGTTATTTAACCTACAAACCGACTGCGACCTGACGCAACTGAAAAATTACTTACAGCACATCCCCGACGAGCAGTCAGGTTGAGTTGCGTCACATTCTAAAAAGATTTTACATCGCATTGTCGGACATGCGGTACTTCTATTTTCCAGACAGCTTGGATTTCTTCAAAAGGCAGTGGCTTCCCGAATGATGTAGTGGAGATCCCATACGGACACAGAACCCTTCATCTGTCGGATTACTTTTACTAGACGTTAAATTTTGTAATCATAAAATTTCCCGACAATTCTGTAGCCTCAAATAAAAGATTTTTCCTGCCACAGTAAATGAAATAAATTGCAAACTGAAAATGGCAATTTTCCCCGACGTATCGCAAAATTTTCCAGATAGATGACACATTGAAATTTCTGGGGGATTTAGCTAGTTAGATGATGTTTTACGGCTCAGTTTCTAACCAATTGGTTTAAGTCGGGCCGCCACCGCCTTTTTTCCAGTTGTGGCTCACTGTTTTCCCTACTCCATTGCTTATGCTGAGCACCAAGCACAATGGCAGCCTCCATTTTTAAAGTCTTTGCTATGACACGGATAGGATTCGAACCACCGACCTTCCGGCTGCAAGTCGGATGCCCCAACCCCTTGACCATGCAGTCGGTCTGGGGACCGGGGGGATATGATGTAGCACCCCCTGTAGTGATGCCCTTGGGTTTAATTTGAGCGGGTGTCACAAATACATCGAAGGTGCAAGGCGAAGCGAGAGTTTGCACGCGTGGGTTCCAGGAACCCGTGTTAGGGGACCTGGCGGGCTGTAGGGGCAGTACCCCGGTGGGGATGCAGGGGGATGAGGCCTCCTGGAAGCTTCTGCAATATAAGATTATAAGATCGATGAAAATTGATCCCAGTGGCCCTACTCATTAGGTTTTATTAAATAACAGATTTTGAGAAATTAGATGTTATAATGAGGTTTATTAGAAGGCAGAATATGAACTTCGAAAACATTCCCTGAAATGAACAGTTCTTGATACACTTTATTTTGCCCCATTAAAGAGCTAGTTTTCTCGTCATAGATGAATGTAATTGGTAGGGTAATTTACACTTTATTTGCTTTCAACACGCTACAATTCTTACAAGAAGGGCTATTTCTTGTGCATTAAAGTAATATTATTGCGCCGTCTAAGGAGGGTGCAACGACTGCAAGAGTCATTGACGCAGGCGCAGTGAATTGTTTTTGCCAGTGGAAAAGAAGGTTCTCTACAAATCAGGGAAGTGTTCTCTAACAAAAAGCAACTCCCTTGAAAAATTAATCTCGTTGTACTTCATCGACCGGGTCATCCAGTACACAGCTGAGATATATTTGGCATGTAGGCCTATTCCTAACAGCGAATGGACCATCCAGGCATAATCCTTAGATGGGGATGGGGAGCAGGTTCAAGAAAAATTGTCATAGGAAGGATTCCTGCAGGTGTGTGTGTGTGTGGGGGGGGGGGACCTTAAGATTATCTTACCCCGATCTAGGTTAAGATTGAAGACAGATGATTTGACATTCAAAATGCCGATTGCAGAAAGTCCCACTCTACAGCACAACTAACTGGACAGTGTCTAGTACTATGTGCGTGTGTCGCCAGCAATGAGAGAATATTCGGCATTCCATTCTCTATAGACTGCTTCTACAGGCTACCGAAACCCGCGCCACGGTTGCAGAAGAAAATTACTAGTACTTAAGTCACGTGATGAATATCGATACTGACTGATGAATTACTGGCGTGGACGAGGAAATTAACGTGGTCAGTTCTGTACGGAAATTTTTAGAGTTACAACGAAATAATGTGATTCAGTTTGATTATTCTAAATTTTAGGTGTTTCTTCCGTCAGTTCAACCCCTCTTTGTCTCTTCAATCTCTTTCTCTCTTCCCCTTCTGACCGAATTCTCTTCCCCCGCCACTGCATATCGTTACTCAGTGTAGAGCTGATTGTGTAAAATAAGGGCTATTTAGTACATCCCTCTCGAGACCACATTCTTTTACAGCCGCCACCTGTTGCAGTTGAAATTTTCAACTGATTTATGGCTGGGAACAATTTGACTGCCAGCTGGTGGACGTGTATTGCTCCTACCATAGTATCTACGTGAACAGGTGAAGAGGCATACTTATTCAACACCTGCTGTGACGATTAGTTAGAGCAGTGGTTCCCAACGGGGGCGTTATCTCCCCCGGGGGCTTTTTTTGCAACTTAGGGGGCAATAAGAGCCA
>WURT03346637.1:0-45255 GCA_009936505.3 Holothuria glaberrima | reverse complement strand
AAAATGAGACAATGGGAGTATCTTCCAAAAGTGGGGGCGACATATCCCCCTATCCTCCCCCATCCTCCCATGATTTCCGCATGTGAAGTGGTAGCGCAACGTATTGCTTGAAGATGAGACCCCAACGGAACTGTGATAGCTGCAAAAATATACGAAGCCGAGTTGGTAGGTGGGTGTGAGGGTGAGGGAATGTTCCTGCCGTTGAGGCTTGCCTGAAGCAGATTTTTTTTTCTATTCAGTCTGCTGTTGCACTTTCAATAAATTAAGCCAGATAGGTGTGACTGTATCTGTAACCAAACCCGTCACTTTTCAACACAGATTATGTTTTCTCTCTTCTCTACAGAGGACAGCAAGCATAGGACCAAACACCGGTCACCATATCATCCATACCGTGACCGTCACCGGGTCCATATTGATACAGAAGATAAAGAGGATAGCTATTCGCATTACAACTATAAATCGCTTAGTTCAGAACAATATACGAAGAGTATTGCGACATCGGGTAACAAAAGGAACACGGTTACCACGGTATGCAAACTGGACACAGCGGTTCCGTTTCAATTAGGACGACGATGTAATGAATGTGAAGGGGCAGGGCGGTGTGCAGCGGAAATGTCGAAAGTGCAATGCCATCTTGAAATCAAAGAACTTTGGGACAGATTTCATGAATTGGGAACAGAAATGATAATCACAAAATCCGGACGGTAAGTTGTCACGAGAAAAAAGGTAATACCAGACTGTGTAATAAAATCTTATTTTCAAACGAATAGATAAATTGACGTGTCCCAACACCAAGACAGATGATAGGAAACACAAACCAAAGTGTCATGTTTTGGTTGTTATGTTTGTATTACGATATCATAAAGTTGCTGGCTGTCATTCTTTGTTTACTTGGTGATTGTAATTCTGAATTGTGACTCCATAGCATCGGGATTCAATGTTCTACGCTAAACCACGAAATGTACGTATATACATGAATTCTCAGGGGGGGGGGGGTTGTGAATTATTTTTGGACCAACTACATTTCTTGGAGACCGACTCCCATTGACATAGTTGTACGATCCGAATTTTCAAAGACCTCTTTTTTTTTTGCTTTTTTTTCACTTCAAATGTTGTTCATGTCTGGTCTACTGTTACAAAGGCATACTGAACTGGATTTGAGACCGACTTTTTGGCGCTGAGAGACCGACTTTTGATTTTCACTAGGGGTGTCACACTCCCACATCCCCCTGTATTTATCCCCTTGGAGTAAGGGGAAGGGGTTCACCACTCAACTTTTGAACAACATTATTCGCTAATTGCGAGTGAGATTTTACAGCATCTTTAAGTAGAAAATAGGAGGCTCTAGCATTTTCAGACATGAGAATCCTCTAATATTTATCAACACCGATCTGCTGGTAGATAGGATAAAACGATGCTTACATTTTTTAGTAAGTTGTAACTTCACTTTAGTTTGTGAGAACTACAGGCGCTATAACAGTTCTAGCAATTGGTCAATAAGTTGTGAAATCCAAGCCGGAGGGACATTAGGTAGAGAATGAGCACCAGTTCGATACATTTTATCAATATCATTTCCAAAGACCGCTGCAATTAACTGATGTGTAATTATTTAGTCCCTTTCAAAGTTGAGTTATTTTCCTTATACCCTTTTGTTCCTGTATAAGAACATATGCATAACCTGCACACGAACGTATGCAGGTGGGAAGACATTTTTACAAAAGCATGAGTGTGGAAGGTACTTGCCCTACAATTTCCCTAATCAACTTGAAGCAATCGTGACATCAATTCTATGCCGAAATCAACAGTTTTTTGGGGGTCGGGTGGGAAGGGGGCTATCACCCATATCCCCTCCATTTGTTTTGTAAATGAAAGCAAATATAATTTAAAATGAGCTCAGTCAATGAAATTAGAAAATATGATGAGCGAGCTGACAATTTTATAGATAACTTCAAGGCTCTACCTCACCTTCCAACCAAATCTTATCTGCTTTAATATGAGATTACCTGCTGCTCTCCATTAAGGTGCGTTCACACCAAGACCGAAATCTGCTGCGTTTGCGGGAGGGAGCAGCAAAACAAATGGCTCGTCCGTATTTCTATGGAACCTTTCACCCAGAAACTTTTTCACAACGCGATTTCTTTGTGAACAGGGTCATAGAAATACGTGCAAGCCATTTGCTTTGCGGCCCCGACCGCAAAACGCAACAGCTTGCGGTTTTGGTGTGAACGCGCCTTTAGATCAATCTATTTTTTTCTGATAAGTAGCATTGTAAAATAAAACCGTGAAAGTATTTCTTGAATTCCTTCTCAAACCCAGCATCAAACGAAGGTAAAGTTGGTGAATATAGTACAATGGTTCTCAAAATAAAATCTTGTCCATAACTATCCTCTCTTTCAGCCGAATGTTTCCAGCGTTGAGAGTTTCTTTCAATGGATTGGAACCCAAATCGCGATACACAATTTTACTCGACATATGGCCTGTAGATAACAAACGATACCGCTATGCGTATCATCGTTCATCTTGGTTAGTCGCCGGCAAAGCAGACCCGCCTTTAAAAAACCGTCTTTACTTACACCCCGATTCACCTTACACTGGCGAACATTTGTCCAAGCAGATGATATCCTTCGAGAAAGTCAAATTGACGAACAACGCCCTCGATAGCCAAGGACATGTAAGTTTTTTGTCGGACATTATTATGTTCAAAAATCTCGAAGTGTAAGAAGACTATGGCGTTTCCCAAGACACCCTGTACAGTGTTGAGAAAGGCTATGGGACTGGGGTGTGATAATAATTGAAAATATCATGTCAATGAAAGTGGAAGAGTTACTTTTAAAACTCTTGCGATGGCTTCCAATTGGAAAGGAAGTGGGAGGGGGCTCTGTCAAAAATTGAAATTAAACAGTGTCTATTAGTTTTCCTTGAATCTGGCAATTAACATAAATTGTGTACTACCGCGTTGGGATCGTTCCAAGAAGTAAGTGGTGCCGAAAAGGGGCCGGGGCAGGAGCCGGAAAAAGCCCCGCTCTGGATCCGCGAATGGAAAAGAAGCAACCACTGGGAGTATTCGCCCATACATAACACAAGTTATATGGCCTTCATTCTCATACTTAAAGAATTTGGGAATATAATAGCATAAGACATAACAGGTTTAGAACAAATTCTCAATTTCTCACATACATCTCCATTTAGTTTTTAATATCTGAAATTTAATTTTAATTCAGCAATTCAGTAGTTGATGATGTGTTTGTTTCATTGTTCAAGTTGAAAGATAAGTTCACGACGATATAGATATAGAAATATTTAGAGAAGTGAATAGAAGGAAGGGAATTCGATTTTGATAATATCGATACGTCGTTTCTAGAACTTATCTTGGGTTCAAACAATAATAATTTGAAATTTTTATATAAATGTACTAAAATAAGCCTGAAATCGAACTAAAGACATGCATCTTCAAATGTGATATATCGTAATTTTGTGTCCAGTTACCTCAAATTTTATAACGACAGCTTAAACAATGTTATAGAAGTATCGGTTTTCTCGCATCTCTCTTTCCGTAGCAGGTATCATCAATTTAAGGTTACTTTCTTAAGAAAAATATAAAGTGAGATATTGTCTAAATAATGAGAACTGTCTAATATTTATAGAGGGATATTCTTACAAAACGTACAGTTACCTACAATAAACCTTAACCGGCTCTGAATAAATTAAAGGAATGGTAAAATATTTTTTACATAATTTAGGATTATTATGCCAATTGTCAATAATATTTCTAACGATTTCAAGCATTTCTAATTTAAGAATGAAAATAAAATGTTACGCGTTTAATTTTCATATTAATACTTCAAATAGTTCACAAAAACCCCGTTCCCACGAAATATTCCAATCATGCATAAAAAATAAGCGTTTGATATACTTTCTCTTCTCATCTCTTATCTATGCACAACGATTTATCCCAAAACATGCTGAGCATGAATATCCAGTTTATGTCATATTTAATAACATTTCAACAGATCATTCTTAACTCCATGCATCGATATCAGCCCAGGGTCCATATTGTGAGGGCCTCCAAAGTGGACCCTGATAATTTGGAGAAGTACTTGTCATCTTGCCATACAAAAACTTTCACCTTTCCTGAAACGTCCTTCACAGCTGTCACGGCTTACCAAAATCAACTCGTAAGTTTACTACTTTTCATTTCATTTTGAACCAGTGGCTTAAAGTCAGGGAGAGTGGAAAACTAAACTCTGAACTTTGCAAAGTTATTGTTATTAACACTCCGTCGAATCTGTCTGTAAAGTAACACCTTTTTCTAGTGACTTTATATTTTTTATCAAGTGGATTAGCCCCGTCTTTCATGAGAAATATTGTAAATATGAAGGCACACTCCGTTCACACATTGAGTATTTTGTATAGACCTTATGCCAAATAGCAGATCGTAAAGCACCATGGGGAGGATAATTCCAATTCGCGAGCTTTGAGGATTGTGACGTTCAGCCTTCTCCATGGTGACGATCTACTTTGGTCGTCTATTCATGGAATAATCCTTCCCAGAATGCAGTTTTGAAGCGCACTCTCTTTACTTGGCATAAGGTCTATTGAGGTTTTAAGAATGATATGAAATAACCACAGTTTTTTTTTTTCATTTTTTATTTTTTTGCAAATGTTTTATTAGCCAATAACGCTGAAAATAGCGAAGGTATAATTATTGTTTGCGTTAAAGAGAAATGTTAGCATGAGCTAAGGGAACTGCTTTCTAGTTATGAATCGAACACTTTAAGGAGAAATTTTAAGCAAAATGTCATACCTCAGTGTTCTCCACTGCTCTAAATTTTGTCCGGGTGCTCGTCTCTGATCTGGCAGATGACACCGATCGCCGTCCTGAAGGAGTGGTTTAAGGGGAGGGAGTACCCTCCCCTTTTGGAAAACTTTTGCTCAAGTATAAGGTGGGCTAGATGCAAAATGGTGCTGCATTTGGTGCTTAATTTGAATTCAACGATTCAAACGTTTCAAAAAAAGGCGACTTATGCATTTTTGTTCGTCCGGGCAGCCAAGGTTTTTGTGCGGGCGGCAACATTAAGACTGGGTGCCGACACACGCTCTTCAGATTTTGTCCGGGCGTCGCGCCCGGACAAAACGACTAGTGGAAAACACTGTACCTTTATAACGTAAATTTTTGCCTGAAAATAACAAATATTCTACCCCGCCTCTTACGCGAGAGATACTGTATTGCACATGTGTTTTTAAACTTTTGACAAAATGATGTAATGAAATGCGACGTGGAGTCCAGAAAGTTTGACTTCCGTGTAGCGGAATGGTTTTATTAATTTGATAGATGCAAAAACTGAGTTACATCCTATTTAACACAAGTTATTCGCATCCGCATTTCAGGAACAGAGCAATAATTTATGGTAACAAGAGTAATTCAAAGAGGACTGAAATATAACATTTAAAAGGAAATCATAGTGAGACACAAAACATAAGACAACCTACCAAGCAGGATGTTTCCTACCAAAATGACTGTTATTCAGTTTGGGGCAGTTACTCATTCCAGCCCCTCTTTTTACGCAGTTGATTGACACAAACTAAAATATTAGAATTTTGTGGGTTATGTCCCTCACTATTGAATCGGACATCATACTTTCACCTAGCAGGTAGGCCAAGCTCAAATGTAGGCAGATATACAGAATTTTGATTCACCTGACCCTTCTCTTTGCCCAAACACTTAATATGATAATATTTTCTCCTTAGATTACCAGACTCAAAATTGACAGCAATCCTTTCGCTAAAGGATTTAGAGATTCTTCGCGGCTGACGGACTTTGAAAGGTAAGCCTTCGGTTTTACGCTAAACCTGCCCCACTACTTGTTACACATACTGCAATTTCAAAACTGGTGGCCGGCAATACACCGATATAATCAAATATGATACTGGTGGGTAAATGTATAGTCATCGTTATAATACTCATGGTACGGGCTTTCACGTTAAGCCGTAATATCCAAGTATTGGTCACATGACAAGCAGGGACATCATAAATTATAGCCCACTTCGCAGAGGGACAATGGGGGTATGTGCAACATATTAAGTACAAACTCGCACTGATTTAATTGATCTGAGACTTCATTTGTCGTCTTCGTAAGAAATATCGGTCGCAAACCTCAGTCAACTTTTCAATAAACTCAGTGTGAGTGTTGGGGAAGGGGTAGGAGGATTATACATTGGCTCGATACTAGGCTACCCTAGAGATGAGAAAGACCGGTCCCCTACGTTAACCAGGACTACCGCTGGGCTATATCAGTCATTGCTAAAGTCCTCTTACAACTGCACAATGGTAAGGTTTGATAGTTTGCCCAACTATTTCAAATGTTAATTGCGTTATCCTAGGTGCGTCGCCAGTGGCGCACCTAGGATTGTTTGTTGAGGGATGGGGGGTGGGTGGGTGGGAGATGGCTCGCATTTTGGAACTCCAAGACACCATGTGATGGGAGCGCCATAGCGCCATCACCAGTGGGCTCGTAGTGTACGAAGAAATTTTTATTCAGCAATACCTCCTAGATCGCAGTAGATCACACTATTCATGGCTTGTTTCGTCCTATGAAACGTATCCTAATCCCCAGTTGAATGTTGACAAACTTAAGCCTAAACACATTTCGAGCACTTTAAAAACTTTGTCTGACAACCCAGGAGTGGTCTTTCTCCGTGAGCACCTTAACCCCAATTCGCCACTGTCCGTCACTTTTCAGAACCTTCCGCACTCTCCAAACACTCGCCACTGTGTACAAGCTGGATATCCTTTTCACAAACTAAATGCAAATAATCTTACCAGAGAAGAAATAAAACTTGTATGAGATCTACAAACCTATATAAACTTATCTCAATTTGCAAGCAAAAGCACTTGAGATCAGTGTTTGAACAGCAGACGACAACCAATCGTAACTTTTTCTTTTATGGAAGTAAACAGTTGTAATTTCACGGTTTTCTTTTCCCATGCCAACAGGGCCTAAACAAATTGAAACCATTTTTAAAGCATTAAAAGAGCGATTTCATAACCTAACCAAATTATAATCATAATTTACGAGCGAATTCCGTCTGTTAGGACATGTAATCTTTTGTCGGCCCTGTTTGTGGTTTGTGGAAGAAAGTTCTCCTAACCACTTACACCTCGGAGTGACCTTGGCCTTAACCCCCCAGAACGCAACTTAAGTCAAGTTTGATGGCATCATCAAGGCTACAGACAAAGTCCTCAAAAGTGAGAAATAGCCTGAATGGTTCGAAAAACAAAAACCCATCACTTAATTTCCGGGTATAAATGTGTAAAATCTGTCATCACCCTTACAGTCGGCGACTAGGGTCTCAGCGCCTGCCGGGAGCGGTATCACTGTGTCTTGACAAAAAAAAAATCCTAGTCGTTCTGGTCGTTTATGACGCGTCTTGTCAAACCTCTTGACATTTTATGACTTGCCACACCAATTAACAAGACAGGGAAAAGATAAAACTTTGAAGTACTTTAAACAAATATTTTGAAGAGATTTCAAGTTAGAGATGATTGCAATTGATTCATAAATTTCAGGATACAGACATTTGCCACGAGAGCGCCAATTCATTTGGAAAAGATAAATCGGTTCGAACTGTTCTATAGCAACTTTTTATTGGTCGACTGCCATCTTCTACCGACTTATTCAAGATTTAGTATCTTGACGCGTTAGTACAAAAAGTTATCAGATAAAATGTTTTAAATTGGAGGTTTCTTTCTTCACTTCATCCATTTGCTGGCGACGTGTCTGTGACGTCAGAAACAACTCGTCGGTTCTTATCGGCCAATTGGAATTCAGCTTTTATCGAAAGATAAGGAGAAAATCGTAAATAAATATGACATTAAATGCGATTCTCTGGTGATTAACTGCCTCCTCTCCAAGAGGGGCTTTCATAATTTAATTGAAGTACCTTTAAGAAGGCAAGAAGCCAACTAAGCTCGGGGTCACGTGATCTGAGGAACGGACTTGCCACTCATTCGGGTGGTCGTAATTTAGCAACGCTTACAAGAATGATTTAGTAAAGAATGTTCACATCCGATAAACTCACTGCATCAAGATCGATTGCAATGCGTATAGGCCATTACTTGTATGACTTTTTTCGGGATCAAACTGTTGAAATGATGGAACGATAATTGTGGAATGCGGTAACTTGGAGATGCCTTCTGATCTCCTGCCTTTGAACGCGACCTCAAGTACCCTCAAAGTTTTCAAGTTATTCCATTCGCCCTTTTCCCTCCAATCAAAGAAAAATGTTTGGCTTAAATTACATTAAGGCACAGACAAAAATGCAACTTTTGTCATCTCAAATCCATTCAGTCCCACCAATAAACTCCTGCTATAGCTTCACTTATCTAAAAAATACGCATTTCGTGAGAAAGAAATGTTGCTACATTTAAAAATTGAAATCTTTGGGAGAAAAAGTATTAATGGGCTACAAAGAAGTAAATTTCTCACTGAGAGAATCTTATTTCTAGACAATAAAATTACCCAGCTACTTTGTTTTTAAACTGCCGTTCATTCTATATGTTTAAATCATGATTTAACGTGTCTGAAAATTTTCTGTCCCACAAATGCAATATTGCCCCCCGATATTAAATGTTTACATTTCATTTCTATCGCACACCCCTTGCTACTCGTTGCTCGAAATCAAATTGTACAGAAAGAAGACTTGTAGGCCTATCGATTGTGACTAGTGAGCGAAATAATTTTGCAGTACATTTTTTTTAATTTGTTTACGATTTAATTAGGGAAAGAGTCGAGAATCTCCTTCATGACAAAACATCCCTGGCAAGTTACCATCAGTCAACTCAAAAGTGTTACTCATTTACTGGTGCAGCTACATCGACGTTCCCTTTTAAACCATACGCATCAACGTACATTGAGGGTTTACATTGCGCAAACCCAGCTTCAACAGGCGCACTCTCAATGGCGTCCTTCGTGGTTCCCATACCAAGACAACCTTCAGCGTTGTCCCGGGCAGGTAAGATATTTTGTTTACCACCGTGTCCTATTTTCAAGCCTTGAATTGAAAAGCCGGGATCCTCAAATACTTTTACGACGATAAGCGGTCAGGGATGTTGGAGAAACCGCTAAGGGCTGTAGATGTGGGTGGGATGAGAGTCAGGGTGTGGGGTAAGGATGGGGGGGGGTGTCGGATGGAGTTATTAGGAAGGTTGTGTCTTCATGTCTTTTACGTTACTTTATTTTTGTACTGTTTTGGACTTTTTTCTCTTTAATTCATTTCTCCGTTCATTTTGAGATTCAAGGCTTCTGAGACTGAAGAAAGTGGACATCCTCAACAAGCCCCCCCCCCCTGCTGGATTTTTCTTTCCTTCTACTCAATGCTGTTCACTTTATATCTTAGCATGTGTTCATCTGTGCTTTTAATGTTGTAGAAATAAAATAAATTGAACCAAACAAAAATTCAATTTCACGTTGAGTGGCTGGATTGTGCATTTAGCAGATCAGTTTGTCAGATCAATGGGGAAAACTGCAGATTGCTCGTGGAGGAATAGTCAGGCTTACTTTCAGCCGACATGGGTTGGTAGTCTCGACCTATTGAATGCTGTACACCCCATTACTTCATAGGTTACTGCTTTATCCATGTACTTGACTCCGCTGTTCCTTTTAAGGGGCCGTTGCATCGCTCCGAACATATTTCGTAATATCTCTCTATTTCCATTTTTATATGATGACTTAACTTTAATTAACATAAATTTAAACAATGGCAGCCCTCTGATTGGTCATCGCGGTTGACTTGTGCAGATCTCTCCATGAAAGCAGACAGCTACCTCCGCCCTCACAGTGGTGTGTATACAGCTGTGGGCAAATTAAAACTCAGTACAGGCTGTTGTAGCTTTGTCTGGGAGGCATGCAATGGACAGGTGTTTTTTTTCCAATTGGAGGTAGGGGCTAGAAGTAAACTTTTGATGGGAGAATTTTTAATGTGTGATGCGAAATTCGTTGCCCTTCAGCTTAGTATGTTTGTACTCCCTCGAAACATCTGGCCAGGGAAGCTCACGATTCACGAACGGCTTTTCGTTCATTTCATTGCCATGAAGAAACGCCCGAGTGGTGGAAACTAAAAAAAAAAGTGTATATGAAACGATACACAAAATTTCCCAGTAAGGCTATCTATACTTTACTCCACAGCCTAAAATTTTTAAAGACCTTTTCTTTTCCCCAGACGATTTTTTTTATTTGTCCAGATGTATTGTAAAACACCTGAAGAAAT
The DNA here is from genome assembly GCA_009936505.3 of Holothuria glaberrima. Lineage (NCBI taxonomy): Eukaryota > Metazoa > Echinodermata > Holothuroidea > Aspidochirotida > Holothuriidae > Holothuria > Holothuria glaberrima. Next base: position 34,989 of record WURT03346637.1, on the reverse strand, counting down.
GTAGAATGCATTGGACAGAAAACGTGTGTGGGCTTACCTGTCATTAATGAGAGGGCGCTCTTGAATCTAACGGAATTGTATTAGAAAGTCACATTTTTTCTTTTATCATTATTTTCAGCAGAAAACTACAGTTTCTACGGCCGACATTGCAACATCTTCCATGCATCCCACACATCGACACCGCCTCTTTTCAAAACCTCTAAAGCGCCATCTCATGGACAGTATTCAAGTGTGACAGTCGATGGAACGTCAAAGCCGCCATCAAAGGAACGATAAAAATCGATGAGTGAAAGAAGTTTACCTAGCAAAGTATCTGGAGACTTTTGAGCAGACTGGAGACGACCCCAAGCCAGACGTTATGAAAGAGAAATATGCTTGACATTACAGTGAATACTTCGCCGATAGAGTGCGCCCTCATTTGCTGGTCATTACAAGTGGGGTACTGGGGTCAAAGTGGGATTGCAAGGATAGTCCATTACAAGTACATACAGAATATGTTGCGTTATTATATGCCTACAAACGATTAGGCTTCTTCAAAAGCCTTAAGTAAAATGTTACAATTCATTCATACAACAACCTTCGAGAACGACTCAAAGTGCGCCCTCACTTTTTGGACAATACAGATGAGTGCCCTCATTTCCATGACAGTAAACGGGAAACTGGTACTCTTTACGCATTGTGAGACTCGATATGGTTCAGTGTGTGACATTGTGAACTACGTTGTCTGTGAAACGATGAGGAGCTTTATTGTGTAATTTTTCCATTCAAAGTGGTGATAATAAGCCAGAAAGGTCTGAAGAGTTTAAACGTTTTCCAGCACTCGGCCTCTCTAAACAATCAAGCCTTCGTTTGACCGTTTAAATCGTCCAGACAAAAGCGGATATCTCTGGCAAATCCCTTTTAGTGTACAATATGATTTATGAAACAAAGAAAGCTGACTTCTATAAAAATGTGAAAATAAAGACGACAGTTGAGACTCAACCTATGATCTTCTTTGTGTTTTATATAGATCCTGTGTTTTGAACTGTGGGAAACATTTAGTTTTACTACAAAGAACCAACTATGGTAGGTGTGTGGTCACTACCCCATGCAATCAAGACCGCATATCTGTATGGTGTCATTGATTTGCATTTGCATTTACATCGAATTAGAAGACCTTCAAAGGACCGTCCTTGTTGCGAGCAATTGCGAGCAAGCACAGTCGGCTAGTTAACTGGTCCGCTTCAGGGCGCTTCAGTTCAGCTCCAAATTTACCTTCACAGCAGGTGTTGATCATGTATGTCTCTTCACGTACATACCCTAACACCTGTGAACAATGACAGAAATCATCCAATTTCACTACATTCATGAGCCTCATTTGAAGTTATCTCTCAAACCATTGATTGGTTCCCACATATGAATATTCATATAATCCTTCGAAGCTTGGACTGTAACCTTGTTCCACGGTCTTCTCACTTTCCCACGGTAAGTGTGAAAGTGAGTGAAGGGAGTGAATTCACACACTAAAACTCCGTTTACCGTGTTCGTCCGAATTGCATGGTAATTAGACTTGCTTTAGTCGATTTTTCGTTGAATATTTATGACTTGTGTTTGTTGTGATCGTATATATGAATAGCTAATAGCGTACAGTTTTTACGCAGTTTGACGAAGAATTCTTGCAAAAGTTCGCGGACGTTGGTATTGCGAGTGCAGTCAGTTTGGGTGCAGGGGCAATACACGTCCGCCGGGCGGGCAAGCTCCCAATCGACTTTGTTGCCTAGGCAACCGATTTTGATGGCAAACCAATTACCATGTAGGAGGAAAGCTGGGCTACACGGCGAAATCCCATGTATATCGAGCGGGATTTGAACCCACGAACATCTGAAACGCAAGAATAGGGTTGGTTCTTAAACAGGAACACCGTGACTGATGATCATAGCCGATGTCATCCGTTAAATGATTGGGGCTGAGGTTAAATATTAGGCTGTAACATTTTCTGATTGCAAGAAAATCTATGCAGAACAATTTGTTGCTGAAGTACGTCGGCTGTCATTTTGGATCATCACTGCAGGAGAAATTTCACTTCCCCGGAGCTTTAAACCTCTCTCTCATGCACAATTTTGCAACTGTGTTTGTGCATCTGAGCTTACATGGATCAGGGTGGCGCCAAGATTTGCCGGACCAGCAACCCAAAGCTGGGCAACGGAGTGCGTGAATGATTGATACAGTGGTTTGGAAGGTTGGTGAGGACAGAGACGGGATAAAGAGCAAGTCTGTAGCCAGGGGGAGCTCTTTCCCCCTAACAAATCTAAGCTTACCATTGCTACATTGCATTTTAGTGTATAATTCGCCCCTGAACAGCTAATAGAGCATTTCGCTCTCCTGGAAGCTATCTCGCCCACTTCAGTAACTTGTCTAGCTACAGGCCTGATGAGGAGGACTATGGGTGAGGGGAAGGGGGTTCTATGAGTCGTGGATAGGAGGAAGAAACTTTTACACAACATTATATCATATCATCATGTCATACCATATTTTCAAAATATACAAATTTGATGTACTGAATTTAGGATTAATTTAGTGTTTAAACTTAATTCGCATAATGCCCCATGGTAAAAGGATAGTCCGCCATTTTCACCTTGAAATCTTATCAATGAATAATCTCAGGAAAACAGTTTGGAGGGGTCAGAATCGTCCTTGAATCGGTTATGTTCTCTGTCCTGCGATGGGAGACAAGTGTCGGTGTTCAAGTTGATTGTTAACGTTTTGCCGTTATCTCACGAACTTCTCATAGGATGGACAGAACATCCTGGCCCTAATTTCCCAACCGAATAGCGTCGCCACCAAGAAAGTTGTGGAGCAATATCTTCTATTTTAATGTTTGGACTAACTCAAGGGGTTGAGCATACACTGATATGCGACATCTTGAGACATGACTGTAAAAATCAACAATTAGTATTTTCATACCTTCCTATTTTCATGTAATAATTCTGTCTGAAATTTTACAGATTCTTCATAAAAATACACAGACGACAGCAACCTGGCGTTGTTATGTAATTTAATATATTGGCCACGCTAGCTTATACTTTCATATTTTCTAACTTGATCCTCTATCCTCCCGAAAAACGAAAACGCCACGCTTATTCTCCATCCCCTCCACGCCCCCGCCCCCATCCTCACCAAAAGATAACTCGATAGTCACTCTTTAATAAATGACTATCACAAAACAGAGGCTTTTTATTGGCAGACTCTGGTCAGCACACTGGTCCTTTACTATCAATTCTGCGGCACACGTGAAGATAGTCAGACCGTTACACATATACAGACTGCAATCTTCATATAACTATTCACATTTCAACGAGCCAGATTACCGCCACATTAAAACCGTGTTCCACATGAACAGAGTTTTTGCAGTACCTTATATACACAAAGTATGAAAAAAGACTAAAAAAAAACAATCATTCAAGCTTAAAATTTGCAAAGAACCACACACACACAATGAAATTGTGTCATAGCTCAAATTTAGCAAAGTACATTCGAAAGTCTGTAAAGATGATGCCCTGATCTAGGTCCACTATTTTTATGCAAATTTTGGTCAATGGTGAAATCACAAAAATTGACATTGATCCACCTGGAAGATCGTAAAAATCCAAGTTTTGTCCAGGTGAACTTAGACTGATACTTTTCCAAAGTCCCGTCGACTCTTTGGCGAAAAGCCGAAGGGCGAAAACCAACACTTTACTCCTGAAGAAGTTCTGCTCCCCAAAGGAGGTCCGTCTTCAAGGGGCACCAAGCCTTAACGTGACCAAACTTTCGACCTCCAGAGGCTCCACATCATGGGTCATACATGGCCCTTTTCAGACCTTACTGTACCTACCAAAATATGTGAAGCAACTGCATACTCATAGGAGTAGCCTACATACAAACACATGCAGAAAATTATAGATGTATTATTACGTCACGAAGCCTATGTCCGGAATGCTCATCTCCAATCCCCATGTCGTTACTGGGTGACACCTAACGGGATCTAAACTTTCGAACCCACAAAATGGCACATTTTGAGTATTTATTGTTGATATTGTGTAACTGGAAAAAGTAAATATGTCTCTGTACCTCCCCAGCCAGCCCTTGACTACCGGCCTTATAGGCATGCATTATGTAAGAATATGTATGTTTTCGTACCTTTGTAATTTTGCAGTTATCGAGGGTAGGGACCCCAGTAACCTATCAAGTTGATTAAGTTTTGTTTATTAAGAATAAAATCCAAGAGTACCAAATTGTTATATTGGATATCCGTCCGATGTGACTATTGCATTGTGGTACGGTATTTACTATGCTTCCGTCTGGAACTTCAGCACGCTCCGCCAGTGTGTAACAAAATCTTAATCCAGTATGAAAGGTTTCTTAATTATTTTCAGTTTAAAGTTTAGTTTCCCAGTCGTTTCAAGGGAGGTACGTGTCAACACAGCAGGGCCATCGGAACCGGGGGATGAGGGTGCAGCCCCCAAATAATTTTGCCATGCATAGTTTTTTAATGCAATAAAAACGTAAAAAAGTGAAAGAACGGGAATTAAAAATAATGAACATCATTCTAAGCGTTATATCACCTATCATTCAGTCTACCTGTATTATATTAAAAGAAATGACGGATCAGTTCCGTTATTCAGTCAATAAGGAAAAAATCGTTGATGAAAGTATTTGAAAATAGCGAATCAATGTCGTAAGACGTACTAAATTTGACTTTCTGCGCCATTTTTTGGAAATCTAAACGATCAATGCATGATTAAGTCGCGGAATTTTGCGGTGCTTTATCATAAGTTACTAATTATTCCTAGTGGCGTAACTCCTATGGGCTCGGACCGTGCTGAGCCGGGGTCCCCGACCAAAGGTGGGCGCCCTCTACCACTAATGCACCGAAAAAGGCTAGACTAAGTAAATTCAAGGTCTAAGAAATTGGTATTGCACCTAGAATATTCCTTGCTTCAGGAATGGAAATGAGCATTGAGTTCATTGGACATACCAGTAATCAAAGTAATAAAATTTTCGCGCGCTCTTCGCGCGTGTAGCCCCACTGCGTGACCGTGTTTACTGTTAATTCAAAGGTGAGGGTTCTACAATAACGCCGATTGTTCTTGTGCATTGGAGTCATCATGGAGGAGCGGGGCATTGCAAGAATGCAAAGTAGTGGAATCCAGGGGGAAGACTCGCCTTCAATTAACTGATGTATTTTGATAGGAATTAAAAGTGTGTCAGTGCAAATTTTCCAGGCAAATTTTGTTATGGGGACGATTTTCGATGCAAAATTTCGGCGAGCTTCCCGCTCATTTATCAAGGTACACACTCCATATCTTATAACCATTATTGGGGCAATAACATATTATTGTAACTAAAACACTTTTCCGAAAAATGTACAACTCCAACCTCTTCAGGGACCCCTCATCAGTAGAGAATCTTAGAGCAACATAATGTCATGAGTAGCATATACGGTAACGTTCGTAGTATGCATTTGTCGTTGCACATTTTTATAACGAGTGCCATACCACAGTCAAAATATCACTAAATAATGATTATTTCTATGCATGTAATTAATTGCAAGATTTGCTAAGATACCTGCATTTTGCCTCTAAGCCACCTTACCTAACTAAAAAAGAATTTTTCAAGGAAATGAATTGTCACCCTTCCATGCACTTAGTCACCACAGCTTTCCCAATTACAGTCAACCAAAAATAGGCATATAAGAATTCACTTAATGGTGGAAGTTTCCTAATATATGGTCAGTTCGGGAATTTGTCAAAGGTAGAACCATTTTGCATCTAAGCCATCTTAAATTTACCAAAATTTCTCAAAAATACACAATTTTTACCGACCTTCTGGCCAGATTTATCTAGGGTGGACTTAAAGCACCATCTTCTATAGTGCACCCAAATCACCAACCTCTGGTGGCCCTTTGGGCCCAGGAGCCGGGCCCCTCAAGCTCAGCGCTACGCTGCTGATTATTCATATGGTTCCACAGTCTATAACTAATTCCTTTGCCATCTAAAACACATATTCGATTACGCTGGGGAAACCTATTGTTCGAAATAACAACTAATGGGGGATTTCGTTATCAATTTTATCAAAAGGTCCCCTAAAAATGTAGGAGATATTTCGTCTCATAAATTAAGTAGATAGTCTAAGCTGTAATTAAATCGCATTGCCTCCTTACCCAAAGGGATTATCTTATAAGGTGGGGAAATTTGTTCAAGTTATCAACCCAACTTGGGAAATCAATTTAGAAATTTAAGTCGGTTTTCTACAAAATTGGGATGAAATTTGAATCAAAACTTGGGCAAATTTATATAAACGTTACCCAAAAATATACCAACATTTTAACCTTTGGGGCCATTTACTGCAATATGGGACGCACTATTTCAAAAAAATTCCCCCATACGCTACGCGCCAACTCATGGTGGCGCGTAGCGTAATTACACTCCATCTTTTCAACATGCACAAGTCAGCCTCCCCCAATCGAAAATACTTTCCAACGGCACTACAAAAAGTAGAATTTTCTGACCCACAGACCCATGAAGATCAAGAGGTTGGTCGCGTTAAGTTTGTTTGTTGTCCTTGCGGGGACATAGCTCCTTCAGGGAGCAGAACTCCCTCGGGGGTAACGTGTGGTTTCACCCTTCGGCTCTCCGCCAGAGAGACCGGGGGACTTTGGAAATAAATAGGTGGCACCCACTAAGCCATGCCCTCAAAAAGTGCGAAGACATTAATGGTAAAAGCTGCACCCTGATTGTTGCAGCACAATGCCAAGGCGCAGGATGATGTGCCCTTTTCATGATAAAGAGTGATTTGTTGGTCGGGGGTAAATGTCAAGGAGGCGTCAAACATAAATTCGCAAGTGTTGAGCATTTGTTACTTTTTACAGTAATAAATATCACATCTGGGCACATTAGGCTGTAACATTAATTAAAACACTTCTAAACTGTCACACTCTTTCAAATTGAATGATATGGCTTGTTGTTGCATTAGAAAAGTTAACTTCTTACAGTTCATCTATAAATAAATGCATATCCGCTTGGCGTAAAACATTCCATACTGTAAATGCCTCAGTCATTTAAAAGGGATTCAAACCTTTCGGTTTAACAGTTTAGTCACGGTATCCCTCGGTATCGGCTGGTATTGTCATATCAGACTCAAAACTCTGAGGAACTGCTGGTTTTGACCAATATTGTTATTTCAAAAAGTAAGCTATCCATGCGTGAAAAAATAAACTTAGTTTACCTCAGTCAACAAAATTACACCACCGTGTAATGCTATGTGAACGGTTGAACAAAAACTTCAATAGACCGTATCCATATGACGTCACAGGACCAAAGAAATCGGAGTGCTCCCTCGACTGGGGTATGGTAACTAACTAGAGTTTGCGTTTACATTCATTGTTTGTTCTCTACTGTGACGTCAGGATCGGTTATCAAGTAGATTGAGTGACGTCAATGCAAAGGGTCTATGCAGTGATCGTCAAATATCCGATCGACGTAGACATTGGCACATACACAGGCACACACTCAGACACCTTTGCACATACGAATGCATTCAGGTTCTCACCTTCTTGCATTCCTATCTCAAATACAAACTGGTTAGAAACTGGGCTGTAAAACCTCATCTAACTAACTAACTAACTCAAATACAATGTCTCATCTCCTATTAACCGTAGGAAAATGAGATACTATATAGTGAGGGATGGGGATCATAGGAGTATGAGGCAGGGAGGGGATGGGGCACTGTGCCCACAACTTTTTGGAAAACACCAAAATTCGGGCATAATCTGCAGAAACTTGGGCAAAATTCATCTAAACAGGCTCAGAGCCGACGCATGGTCAAGTGGTTAGAGCATCCGACTTGCAGCAGGAAGGAAATCTGGGGTTCGAGTCCTGGCCGGGTCATACAAAGACATTAAAAATGGAACTTACTGCCATTGTGCTTGGTGCTCAGCATAAGTAATGGATTAGGGAAAGCAAGCCAGTGAGCCACAACTGGAAAAAAGGCCGTGGTCGGGCCGACTTAAACCATTTGGTTAGAAACTGAGTCGTAAAACCTCATCTAACTCTAAACAGGCTTAGCTCAGCGATTCGGGGAAAAGAAAAAAAAAGCTGCCAGAGAAGAAAAAAATTGTACACTCAACTCCTAATGACCCCACACGCTTATGATGAGGACTAGTGCTGTGCCGATTACCGATATTTAATCACCAGGATTCCTTGCTGAAAGAGGGTGTTTTGTTGCACTGAGGTTCATCCCTAAAATTTATCCTTTTTAACTATATAATTGTAATGATGTTTTAACAATTTAAATTTTTAAATAATTGAATAAAAATGAAAAGGAAGTGTCCTGTACAAGAGGTTCGAACCAGGGCCTTCTGTGTGAGAACCGAGCACTGTTCCACTACGCCACCAAAAAACGTTAGGTGCATGGTATTTCTAATCATACTATGGTAAAAACATCCTTTACACGTAGGTGTTCATAATTAGGTAGTTTAAATTAGACTTGTTACTTTTAACAGTTATGCTTGTGAAAAGTACATCTTATTCACAATAATTTTTGTCACTGGCGGAATGGTAGAAAAATTCAGCCCTAACTTTTCGTTGGTCACGAAACGTCGGACACAATTTGGAGGTACCGCCCGATGTCTATTTAGTTTACGAGGTTTTTTAATTTCACCTCAGATGACCTCAGATGACCTTCGGCCTCCAACAATACCACACATCTTTATACCGAGCATAAAAGTATCCATTATACCTGTCTTGAATATCGTGATTTTAAAGGTTTTCGGTTTTCCACCTCTGATGACCTCATATGACCTCTGAACTCCACTGAAAACAATATGATAAAGTTATATACCAAGTATGAAAAGTGACCATCATTGCTATCGTGAGATATCGTGGTTACCAGCAGTTTTTAAGAATTTCCTATTTTCACCTTTAGTGACCTCAAATAACCTTTAAATTGGGACGAGCAAACAAAAATCTTTACAAAGGAAACAAAAACGCCCGCTTTCGGATTTTGTCAATACTTCTTCATGGATAATATGTTCATTGTTTCTTTTATCATAGTTCACTCCTAAATTTGTCACAAAACTGTTTTTATGAGTTCCTGTTTTTCTTTCTGTGGTTGTCATAGATTTTTTACGAAGTCGTCTTCAAACTAAAGGTTTTATACTAATTCACGAGGTTCAGAGGCGAACGAGATTAGGTAGGGCTCAGAGACGCACCCCTTCCATTTGCTGTTTAGGGGCAAATTGCATCAACTTACATTGAAGGCCAACGTTCTCATCACTCCAATCGAGAGTATACTCCCGCATGATCATTTACGAAGCCCTTTTCAAATACTTCCTTGTTCTACACAACCTGCGCAGTTCCTAGTTACAGCTATAAATGGCGACAGTTTCGACGGTTTGCAATTGTTATGGGGAAGTCGTATAGAAGGAAGTTACCTATCACCTTCTTAAAACTGAAATCACCATACTATAAAGATTTGCATAGCAAACGACGTCTTTCATTTGATCATTTATCAATCGCACGTTTGCTTACAAGCTGCTCGAATGAAGTAAGACGATTTCTGAAGATGGCGTCTGCTAACTATTACAAGATAAATTTTTTGGTTGTGTCCATGGCGATTGCTACGGTTGCCATACAACCGGGATTTAAATCTCGCATCACCCAGAGAGGACTTGACTTCTGTAAGTTGTATAGTATTTCAGTGCACTATTGCAGTGATAATTTATTGTTTGTAAATCAGTTAATATAGGCCTATCGTTAAAGATATATATTCATATGTAACCATATGGAGTTCGTACTTCGAGGCTTCGGGGGGGGGGGGCCTAGGGGACTGGGGGTCTCTGGAATGGTAAGTACCAGTATCATACTGAGGCACTAAAATCTTTGTTCTATAACCTGTTGTGCATGGATTGAAATGTCAATCGTTTTAGAACAAGTAAATTACATTATCTCCTGGCTCCTGCCCATTTGAACAACTTTGTGGGGTTGGTCGAGATATACTAAAGGGCAGTAATTCAAAGGTAATGTTTTATGTTGTATAGGCAGCAAAAACTGAGACCCAAAATATTTACTCTTACCACTTGATTTCGTGTTCAGGGACCGCGAGGTTTCCAAAAAGTATTGGGTCCAAGAGTTGTGGATGGAGGTGTGTATGTGGGGGTGTGCACGTGAAGTGCCTCTTGCCCATAGCCTATTAACGCTCGTTGAGGCTTCCGCTGCATGTTCTTCTTTGTCATGTGATTCTGGGCATACAGCTGTATGGGTAGGGCCAAGGAGTGGGCAAAAGTGCAAACATTCAAATAGTGGTTGGAAATGGAAAGTGACTGAAAAGGTGCTTGAAACGCGGGATCAGAGGGGGAAGGGACCAACACAATATTTATAAGGACCTCAAGAAATTTAGGGAAAGGTCAATTAAGTTGCAATGACTAAACAACAAATAAAGCCTTACGTAAACATCTGAAAAAGTAACTTATTCATCTGTATAAATATTTTTCCCATAATGCAGTGCATGATATAGGAATGACTGAGCTGAAGGCTAAAGTGTCTAGTCTCACCATTCCCGACCAATCTGGTTCGGCACATATTCATCATCTTGGCCACATTAACTACGACCTGAAAAAGTAAGTTTTTCTCCCATGTATAAAATTGCTGTCAAACTTATCAGGGAAATTTAGATTTTGCAAACAAACTTGTTTACTGCTCCCATAAGCACAGATACAGACAAAGTTAGCTACACAACTTCTCAGACTCTTATGTTGTTTTTAAGACAGTCCTGGGTGCTACCCCAGGCGCGGATCCAGGATTTTGAGAAGGGGGGCGCACACACAGGGTTGGCGCCAGGAAGCTCGACAGGGGGCTGGGCCGGCTGATCTAGGATTTTCGAGGACCCTTTTTTTTTTTTTTGCTTTTTTACAAAATCGTTGATAAAAATCGTTGGTCATCGAAAAAAGGGGGTGCGCCCCCTGTATCCGCGCCTGTACCCCCACTGCAAGCGAAAATCCCGTACTGCTCCCATAAGGAGTTACGATCCCGAGGGGGCACAAGACCGTACTCAGGCCCTTATACTTAATACGTACTGCTCCCATAAGGAGTTACGACCCCGAGGGGGCACAAGACCGTACTCAGGCCCTTATACTTAATTTAAGTCTGTCATGTTTAAAAGTTATGGTATGCAGACGCCTCCGCATATAATAATTAACTTAGATGCGCCCACCACTGAACTTGGAAGCCACGTAGGCCTTCAGTATCCGAAAGGAAAGGCCACCCGACCTTTGCAGTATTCCTGGGGTGGCATAAACGTCACTTCTTCATAAGAAACGATGGACTGGGAAGAAATTGTTGTAGCTCGTAAGGTACATAGACATAGTATAGGGGTTTCACCGATGTGTTTGCGTCACGCGTCTCTCCGACTGTGGGCCACTTTGCCCGTCAAGCCTGCTTTGTTTCACAATGGTATCTACAGCATATACTGTGTGCTGGCATGCGAAATTTTTTTTCTTACTTCGATATGGACAACACTTGGCAATAGACCAATCAGCTTCTGCCACGTCAGAGCTACGTCATTTCTCCCAAATGACAGTTTCTCTACATATTTTTGTACTTCTGGCGCCGGATTTATGAAAGAACATGCCAAATATCCCAAGGACATGTAACCCTAGCCTATATTCTAACCCTAACCATTATTTTGAAAAAATTTCAAAATTCCTAAAAATTCAAAATGGACAAATCGAAGTGGGAAAAAAAATTTAGCGGCCGGAAAGGGGCATCCCGTAAACACTTACTTTGCGCATGTGTACTGCCCGACAACAATAAATGAGATATACGCGCTAATGCCACATGAAACATCTCTTTATGTCATGCATAGACTCTTTCAACAGAGATTACAAAAGCTTGTGGGATAGACATTTGGTGTACTTCGGTCGTTTTTGGCCACAGTAATATTCCATTGACAAAAGCGTTATCTCATAATCCATAGTAATAGCTGTTTGGAAAAGGGCGGAGAAATCCTAGCATTTTCTCTCGTCTATTGACGTCTACTTGGAGGAAATGCCGCACTACCGGGTATGCAAAGGAGTGTAGGTGTGTGTCCTCCGAGCAGTCTAGCATGTCTCTTCCTATAACGCTGTGATGTCAATTCCAAAGTCTTATTATCGATTTCACTCCAACGCATAACACTCGGTAGATTGGTGAGGCACTGTCACTTAAAATTTGCAGGGATTTCTGAGTTGGAAATGCCCTCAAATTGTGTTGTTATCGACTTTTTCAGCGCAAGTATTGTGCATGAAAACACCATCTTGAATAAAATATTGTTTTTCCAGGCACACAAGCTCCTATGCATTTCTATCATATGTCTTTTACAGCATGCGTATCACTTCTTTCAACATTCCAACGTCAGCCATTACCACCAAACCGGAAGTGGGCGTAACCATTTCTTTTCAAGGGGCGTCTTTGTCTTTACACGGTGACTTCCACTATAAATACAAATTGTAAGTACGAAATGAAGACACTGAATGCATCTGCCTGGCCTGCCTTGATCGAATTATGTTTCAACACAAAGATAGAACGAACCCACTCTTATGTTTGAACTTACGTTTATCTTATCGCAATTTGAGAACAACCCCTCTCCTCTGGAGATTATTTTGAATCAGGGGTTACTCCAGGTGGGGGCAGGGGACATGTCTCCCGTCCGAGACTCTTCCCTCCCACCCCAACCCCCTCGGAGAAATTTCCCATTGTCTTCTTAGAAACTTAATGGATACGATAAATATATTTTACCCGACAGCGGCCAGTAGTGCCGGTGGTTTATTTGTTTGAGTTCTCGAGAGTGAGGGGGGGGGGGAGGGAGGACGATTCTCCAAGAAAATAACCCCAATTTTTCCAATCTCTTTCAATAATAGCCCCAAAACAGGACTCGAGTGCGAAAAGTAATGTCACTGAAGCCACTTGCTTTTCGGGAATTATTTCTATATGACTACCTTCCTCAGTCTGCAATCCTCAAAACAAGGAAACGCCACGAGGCGGGCGGATGGACTAATCACCCATGTGGGGAGGGCGAATGTACCAGACACCCATATGGGACGGGCTCTCACCTCATTTGAGTTAGTGAAGTAATTACCCCCATCCCCACGGGACCAAATTCTGGCTACGAAGCTGTGTATTTCCTGTTAATTGAATTGTTGTCATGGCAGCACACCACACAGAAGTGGCTTCAGGTTCGAAGCCAGACAAGGTAATAAAGGGGGCGAGACTGCTTCCAGGAGGGGTGAAATGTGTTTTCTTGGGGCGAGATATGTTAAAATGTATTAAGGTATTGCAGACTTTCAATTTTCTAGGGCGCGATTTTTGTTTTCTATTGGGTTGCTGTCCCCTGACTACCTTTGGCTATGGACTTAAGTGGCTCACTGTTTGAATGTAAAGAATTACATGATATGACGGACGCAGGTTTAAAAACTTTCGATATCTGTATACTACTTGATGTAAGCGATCAAAAGTAGTTTAAAAAGTTTTCTGTTAATTTTTTAGTGTAAAAGACCATGGATCCTTTGACGTTACCGTCAGCGAGATATCAACGTCCTTCAGCATCCACGTTGGTAAGTAAAATGGCACTGCTATAGGTGCATAAAATTGACCACCGAACCACTACATGCGCGCGAAGCTCGCGAAAACTTTTGTACATTTTTCGGGCATTCGATCAAAAATTCGAGAACTCAGTAGTAGATTCGGGCAACCTTCCTATCAAGAATAGCATTATCGTAAAGGCAGTAGTTACCAAAACTTAATCCCCTTACACTTTCATAAGAGGCTCATTGTGTGAAACCAAGTTGACTACTTTTCACGCGAGCTATTCTTTGAGAGTGATATTTTATAACACCATTTTAACAAAAAGCTCTCTTCAAAGCTCGTACCTTCGAAAGTTTCACTTTCTTACAATAGATGATGCTTTCGATTGCCTCATATATTTGCTTAAGCTCATCAATTGTTTTTTGAGATAGTAAAAATCGTTACAGTTAACTGTTGGGTTCAAATGTTACAGCCATTGTTGTGTTATGTGAAGATGAAGAATTAAAATATTATATCAGCTTTTTCAAGAAAATGAAAGTTCGCGACTGTGAACTGAACAAGTATGTGGACGAGAAGTAATAAGCATTTCCTTAATATTTTTGGTTAACCGATTTGTTAGACAAGAAAAGAAACGTTTGAAATAAGTAGGTCCTTCTGAACGAAAATGTGGCCCTTGCAAGTAAATATACGTCTCAAAGTAGGCTTATCAAGGAAGGTTTCGAGGTTATAACGTCAAAAAGGATTTTTTTACTCATCCATGAAAACAAAAGTTTAATACCAGAGCCTGAATAATAACACTCGCAAAAAGAGAGGGTGACATTTCCCTTGTGCAAGAGCTAGGAGTTCAGGGTACGAAGTAATAGAATGGAATTATCCTGCGAAGCCGAATTTTTAGGGGATGGGAGGACTAAAATAAAGGATGGACGGTAATAGATCTCTTCCCCTTTTATCGCACCGCACCAGCACTAGTCTTGAAAGACTTGTAAAATTGTCACCTATATACATGCATAAGCATTCGGGGCTACATTCAAGTGGGCGGTGGGGGTGGGGTGGCGCTTTGCCCGGAATTTTAGTGCTTGTTTGCCCCCAAAAAGCATACACTTTAGCCCAGAGTAGCAGATATCTTGTCCAAATAGAAAGGGGGAGGGGGGCTCTAGCCCTCATACCCCGACTTGTATGGATATGTATATAAGTGTTAAGTATCATTAAATAATATATGAAACGACCTACTTAAAAATATACAGGTTACACCTTAGCCCGTCAAAAGTGATCTGTCTTCTAAAGAAAAAGCTGAAGTTGAAAAGGAAATCGAGTGTTTTTCTCATGTTTTACAAACAATGTTTTTCTGTTTATGCATTCAAGGTGTTGATGGAAGCGGGCGTCCGACAGTTTCAAGCAGCACCACGGACTGTTCATTCACAGCCGGGAAGGTCAGCGTTAAACTCCATCATGGAGCCAGGTGAAAGTTTTAAAATTTCTACAAAATAAACAGCGCCGTACTTGTACTCACAAAACAGACACTACAACTTTTTTGTGTTAATGAAGTTAACCATTCCTTACTTCTTGTCATAAGGATACCTGCAGGTTCGTATAACATCATTGCGACCCTCCCCTTTCTCAATTTCTGACGGAAAGCCACTTTTTAGGAATACATCTTTAATATTAGTTTCTTCAGTGTAGCTATTAGGCACTGCAGTTAGGAATACCTTTATAATTGTAAAAAAATTTGATACTGAGTTTTATTGGGCATGTGCGCAGAGAGTTTTATCTGATCGTTTCATGTTTAATGCATGCTCGCAGAAAAATGATCAGTAGAGGCATTATCCGATCTCCACTCTCAAACTTTTCCAAAGTCCCCTCGACTCTCTGACGAAGAGCCGAAGAGCGAAAACCAAATGTTACTTCCCGAAGTTCCTGCTCCCAGAAGGAGCTACATGTTCAATGGACACCAAAACTTAACGTGGCAATCTCTTGACCTTCAGACTTTTACATCATGGGTCTATCATGAGTGGCCCGGTTCTAGACTGGCTGTAAAGAACAGATGCTACACCTAATCTTAGCCAACTTGAAAGGCCGAGAAGCCTAAATTTCATATGGATCCAAGGCCAGGTGCAAATATAGAGAACGTGATCTGATTTTGGGGAGCTACAATCTTGGACAAAACTGTTGTGACACTTTTACATAATATTCTTAAATCTCAGTTCCCAGGTCTTTTTGGAACCTCTGGTCCCCTTCCAGTGTTGCGCAGAAAGAGCGCCTGTATGCCGTGAACAGAATAGCTGTAGTCAACATTGTGAAGGAGGAGAGCGGGGCGTCCCAACGAGTTTTGTCCAGATTGTCTGAGCAGCTCCAAACGAGCCATTTACGAGAACAAATTCAATAGAAAAATGGTTAATTTTTCGAGCAGACGTATTCAGAAAAGTATTTTCCGAGGCTTATAGGTCTGAGAATTTTAGCCTAATGAAAGTTTAATTTAAAGTTGCTTTAATGTGTTGTTTTGTTAATTTGTTTATACTGATTTATTGTTTCGGCTACCTCCCTCAATGCTTTCAACCTCAATAGTATTATGTTAACAAGAACTTCAGCATGGACACAGAATACGCTGATTATTCTCTATTATTGTCCTCTTATCTAAAGAAAAAATACCACCCTTTTGCAAATCAACCCAGCACAAAGAAGCACTTTCTACTGTGTGCCGCGAGAAGCTCTAACTTCTCGAAATTCTCAGACAATCTTGGACAAAATTGTTGGGACACTTTGTCATAATATTCTTAAATCTCAGTTCCCAGGTCTACCTGGAACCCCCGCTCCCCTCCCAGTGTTGCGCAGAAAGAGTGACTATGCCGTGAATAGAATAACTGTGGTCAGCATTATGAAGGAGGAGAGCGGGGTGTCCCAACGAATTTCGTCCAAGATTGTAGCTTGAAATTACCGACTTTCTAAATATTACTTGAGGTTTAGTGACATATCGCCACCATTACACAAGTTAGATTGTTAGTTCGACATTCTCTTTCTCTCCAGTTGGTTTTACAACCTCTTTCGGGATCAAATAGCTCATGCACTACAAAAATCCATAAATAAAGAGGTAAGTGTGTTTTATTTAAAATTATGAAGTATGGGGAATTTTTCAATTCCACAGTTCATTACCCCGCTGCTACGCAAGAAGCTCGTTTACTGCCTCACCCACGCCCTCATAAAAAAGTATATTGCCCATAGAGTCTTTTCATGTGATGTCACACGATTGGGATTCCCCGAAAATGCCGGGCACAGCACACGCGCAGAAAGCGTATTTACAGCGCACGCACGACATAATCATTGATACTACTGTGACACAATGTACGCTTGCCCGGCAAAATGTCGCACAACCAAAGAGACGCGCGATCACGTGACGTCGGTGAAATACCTCTGTATAGGACGTGAGTGTTTCAACTTTCCACGTGATTTTGACCAAGAGCTTCTTTTAATTTAATTTTAGCGAAGTGGCTAGTAGGAACAGATCAAGGGTTTGGAGTAGGGGTCTAGGGTTGCCATTGCCAAAGGTACAAATACGGTACGTAGGCAGTGAGGGAGAATATATAACTTTCACAGGACTGGTGAGTTATTGAGAGGGGTTCCCCTACGGAACAAAACTGACCTCAGCCTCATAAAACGGAACAGTTGGGGCTGAGGTCAAAAGTTTTTCATAACAATCAATTATGACATGCGACGTCACTTTCGCTGGGGCCTGTTTTTGCAGGGCTGTAACAAACGAGAGGGGACTCGGACTCGATTCCGGACCCGAGTCCGTTTTCGTCGGACTCGGAATTGGCCCCGTATGGGAGGATGGCCCGGTACGGGAGGTCCCGGAATCGTAATTGGTCCGGAATTGGCTGCAGCTGGACTCGGACTCGGAACCAATTCAAGACGAATTAACAAAAATAAAATTGTCATAAATGTTACTTAAGTCTACATGTTGTTACGGGTTCACAGTTAGTTCAACACATGCATGATCAAATATAGTAGACTGAATTACACAGTTAGCTAGGGAAAATTTGACTCTTAAAATGCCCGTTTTAATTGAATGTAATTGTAAAATAATACAAAACCACTTTTACGAGATGCTACATTGTCAAATGGTCGGACTGGGAATTGGCCCTGAATTTGAGGACCTGAAATCGAAGTTGCCTCGGAGTCGAAGGGTACTGGACTCAGAATTGGCCTGAAATGGTGGCCACTGGAATCGGAATTGGCCCGCATCGGGTTAGTTGTACTCGAATACAGCCCTGCTGTTTTGATCGTCTTGCGATGTATCACTGTGCTTAAATAAGTATGGATCGACAAAGTGCTTCTTCGCACATGTTGCAGGCAAAATACAATTTGAGTCAACACCACGACACCAGTGCCCCTCGTCTGGGAAGAACATAAACATTGTCAAACCCTTGTATTCATTTGTCATTGTTAACTATTTAATTAAGAGCAATAATCGACGTTTTGTTCACCAGCTGAATGAGTACTCACTTTGACGTCAGGCTAGACGACACCAAATTATGTTGGTTTATCGATAGATAAACAATCAATTATTACTGAAACCAGGTGATTTCTTAAATACATGCAGGTATGTGACATGATCGTGAACGAGATTAATGGCGACCTGTCTGAGGAAGTTGCTAAGCTGAAAGGTAAGTTTAAAAGGCTCTCTAATCTTACCCCAGACAGTAACAATTCTCTCTACTTGGTTAACTTCTAGCCTCTCCTCCAAATTAAACCAAACCACCTGTCTAGTACACCTACAAGACAGAGCTACATTAGCCTGCACTGAGTTTGAATTGCTCCAGGTAATATTGTCAAACAAGTGTGTGTCTCTCTGTGTGATCTTAATTAGGAACACAACTGACTTTACAATAAGTAATTGTTGACGCTGTATTGTTTGCATGAGTGTCAATCAAAGTGCAGTCATCAACTGTTTTTAGAACTCTAGGGCTATTCCTAAATATGTTTGGGCAAGGAGTTGCTGGTAATTCCCTTGTTTTGGGGGATGCCGTATCCCCTTTATTAAATGATACGATACTGATTGCATGGCTAAGCTGTCGTGTTTCTCGTTAGGAATGGGGAGGGTGAATAGAATGCTGCATGTGAATTGCGGCAGAAAATGATTATCACTATAATTGCATAAAATTATGTAGCATACTGCCGTTACAACTCTTAGGAAAATTCGTTTACACACCCCGTAGAAAAATCGTGAAGAGAAAGTGTATTTTTATGTACGAAACTTTTATTTTCCATATCCAATGGTCTGATGATCTAAGTCAGTGGTTCCAAACCCTTTACGGCTTAACCCTTCCATCGAATGCTTGCTCAAGTGGTTAGAGCATCCGACTTGCAGCCGGAAGGTCGGGGTTCGAGTCATGGCCGGGTCATACCAAAGACTTTAAAAATGGAACCTACTGCCATTGTGCTTGGTGCTCAGCATAAGCAATGGAGTATGGAAAACAAGCCAGTGAGCCACAACTGGAAAAAAGGCCTTGGCCGGCCTGACTTAAAACAATTGGTTAGAAACTGAGCCGTAAAACCTCATCTAACTCTAACTCTAAATCGAATGACGTTTGGCTAACGCCAACCCTTCATATCTACAGCATAGTATTACGATTAATGACCAGAAGAAACGAACAAAAGCAACCCGTTCTAGAAGCTTATTGAGATTTTAAACGTAGTCGAAATTCCCTCGAAGAAAAGCAAGTGCGTTTGCTCACATAATCTAGACTATAGTCACACAATAAAAACCATCACTGCTTATATGATGAGAGATATTCCTCATTTAAGTCACATAATGTGCCTTTATTCGATATTTTCTTTGTTTTCTAGTGGTCATTCCGGTGCAAGATGTAGCTGAAATAGACTACTCTCTGGTCGCGGCACCTGTTTTCGATTCTTCGATCAACACAGCACACAAAGTAAGCGTTGAATCTTGACATGTCTTGTCTGTGTAGCAAGGTTGTTGCCAGCGGGAGGTGGAGGGCAGGGGAGCGATGGCCCCCGTCCGGGAAGGTTGGCTCCCTCGTCGGGAAATTTTCCCGACAATAAAATATATAACCCCAATGACCTTCAGTTGCCCCGACGATCTGATTTTGCTTACAGGACGGGCATATACCTCGATAAAGACCCCAAATTTTCCAATTTTCCCTAAAAATCACAAATTTTTCACATTTTTCTATAACATTCAAAGTTTTCAAATTTCTTCAATAAAACTACCAAAGTTTTACATTAAAAAAAAAAGTCAAAAAGCTTCGCGGGCCAAAAATTTTGTGTGCCTCATCCTTTTGTCAACTTATCCTCTTTGTTTGCTGGCCGCCCCGTCGGGAGCTTTCCCCCCTGTCGGAAAATCCTGGGGCCACCTCTGCTGTGTTGCGACTCTCTGTGGCGTCCGCCACTAGGAGCTGTTGCCGGATAGTTCTCGTAGCGGTTAGTTAAAACGAAAAACTTTATCCGCTTCGTGTGGTAGGCCTCCATTTGAGATTGTTGGGGTGGTTAAGGTCACGTTAGACGAAAATTTACTTCGAAATTTATTTTCTGTCAAAGTTTGTCCATTGTATGGTTTTTAAGGCAGGTTATCAGTTTTACGTGATGTGGTCAGCTTTTTATTAGCTTCTGTAAGCTTGGGTGTAAAGAAATAATGAATACTAGAACAACGCATTTGCTTGCAAATACAATTTGCTCTGCTTAGAGCAGTGGTTCTCAAAGTGATCCCTATCGCTCCCGGGAGCGTTTGGGAAGTTTTAGGTGGGCGCTACAGAGTGCACGGGGAATAGGGGACGTTGACACTGATTTGGGGGTCCCTGGCGAATCAGGCACGTAGCCAAGGGAGGGGGAGAAGGGGGAAGCCGCCCCCTTGAGCATATTTTTGTATTTTTTTAATGATTTTTTGTGATGTCGCAAGTAACTCAAAACAGAAAAGGTTTAGATGCAACTTACAAGGCCTGAGAAGTGCCATTTTCAGAGATATGGGAGGTATTTCGGCCAAAATTTTCTTCGCAACTTCGCGCCAAACTAGGTAGCGCTACCCTTAGATAGTTTGCCTAGAGGCTTCGCCCCTCCTTAGCAAATTTCTGGCTACGGGCCTGCTGACGATTACGAAATCACTGCAGCGATTTTGTGCACAATAAGGCATCCAGGGGGTCTGTTCCCCTGTGCTAGTAATTCTTCCCTACGCTTCTTTCTCACTCTACCTCACCTTCCTTCTCCTCTCCATCCCCCAAATAATTTTTGTGACCAAAAATTATCCAAAATGGCATCAGAAATTTAAAAACTCCACCGCTATGTTCAATTTCTTCCGCAGTTGGATTATAAAGTTAACTTAGAGAAAAATATTGTTGATCATCCGACTATGAATGGTAGGACGAGGCGAGCTCACAACGTGGTGTTTAGCAGATCGGACGAATCCTATATATTGCAAGATATTGCAATAGTACATTCACTTGCAGGGATGACGTCATCTTCAGCACCGAGTGTTCCAAACGAATTTAAGAGTGTGGTCTTACAAACTGTAGTAATTATTCTGCACTGTAGTTTAAGATAATGTACTTAATATTGTTCACAGGAACATTTATTAGGGAAAATTCCTGACATAGTGACATGTTCCTAGAAGGGGGAACGGCGATCCATGATTCTATTTTACGATCGTTTAATACGAACACACCTTAAGTGTTTCAAAAAATGGCTGAATTTTTTTTTTTTTTCCTAGGGGGAAGTGTACGCAATCGGGGAACATACAGAGGCGCCCATACCGATACCAGCGATCCCTTCAGATCCCGACGTATCAAGGATGTTCTACATGTGGATGACGGATTACGTGGCCAACAGCGCAGGCTATGTACTGCATAATACTGGATTCCTTCAGTACAATGTAACTCAGAAAGATGTGAGTTGATTTTTCTTGACATTGAGACTTCTGGCGATGGACAGATGAATGTGGTTGTTAAGTTTTTGTAAGCAGTGATGAATTTTTTCAATGTTGTACCGTCCCGTTTTTCTTTTGAAAAAGGGATCACAGTAGGAGTGTTCTTCCTTTATTTTGTGCAATATGTAAGAGAAAGTTGCTCCATGTTGTTTGTAACGTCAAGAAAAGATGATGCAGGTAATGGTGTTTGTCACAGCAGCTATTCAGGTGATAGCATTTGTCACAGCAACATTACTCAGTTATGGTGTTTGTCACAGCAATATTACTCAGGTTATGGTGTTTATCTCAGCCACATTATTTAGGTTGCGGTGTGTACCACAGGGAGATAATTTAGGAGCAATTCCTCCGGCCCATGTTATACGTCAAGGATTGTATCACACGACGACGCAAAATATAAACACGACGAGTTTTGACATTTTTCCAAAGTACTTGTGACTCCAGTATAAGCTTCTCGATGTTTTATCTCTCTAGCTACCGTCTGGTGGAAAGATCAGTCTTAACACCTCAGAATTTCCTACTTCCTCCTTTCTACCTCAGGTAAGCCGATGATTTAGTGGCTGAGTCTGTTTCGCATTTTATGCTTGCCATGATAATTGAATATTTTCTACTTTTCTACTTTCTCATCATTTCCTAGAACTGTAATATCGTATCCCGAAAGTGATATTGTCTCAATATCCCACGTTTAGTGGGTTCTTAAGAAAAAGAGTCATTGTCTATTTATAGACTATACGTAGTATAGACGAACATGAACATAAGATATGCGTTATTCTTTTTACCACTGGAGGTCACAAAGCTATACCCCGGAATGATGATGAAACTGATCTTGAATACAACAGCGCCACCAGCAATTGCCACCAACTCAGATAAAGTAACAGCGACAATGCAAGGTGATATTGCTGCTTACGTCATCCAATCGGACCAGAATCTGATCTACTTGTTCACGCTTGGCGTTGTGAGTATTTCTTTTTCTAACCCTCCCCTCAGCCAAGAGACTCATTTTGCAACACTCATTTTCAGGTCGTCATGGCAACAACAGACATCTTGTCACAAAAATTACCGTGCACTGGCATGCAGTCGGTTTGACCTACCTTGCAAGCTGTACAGCATTTTCCTTACACCAGAAATCCCAAAGGCTAACTGATTCCTTGTTTTTTGATTTAATGTTAGTACTGTAGTTGCAACTTCCAAGTTACCATTTTTAACTGTGAATGTACTGCGCCTAAATTTAGGTATAGAAAATTAATATAATCACACGGGCATAGATCAACAGATCGACATAGTGTGAAGATAGTAATAAATCAGTTTCCTTGCTTTTAGTTTTGGGTGTAAATGCCAAATATATAAGATCTAAACTTGTTCCATGGTTTACACATCCTGACCTCTGGTGAGCTCAAATGACCTTCGACTTCTACTATCCAGATGATGTGTAAGATTTATTACAGGTCCTATCTTGGGATATCAAGTTAACAAGATTTCACAGTTTGACTCCGGTGATTTCAAATAACCTTGGACCTCTACCGAACATTACTGAGATCATGTGCTTAAGATTGGTCACCCAGATGGCAAGTATGTGATTTATACATGCTTTTTTTCTCTTGAGACACCATGGTTACAGAGTTTCACAGTTTGACTTCTGGTGACCTCAAATGACCTTTGACCCCACCAAAAATGACAGGAATCATGTATGTAAAATGTTTAATTTAAATGCCAAGTATGAGTTCCCTCATAGTAACCGTCCTTTAGATACCGTGTTTACAAGTTATATGTCTCAGGCACACATAAACACATGCACCCACACACGGCATCACTATCGCATAGATGTCTTTTGCCTTCGGAAAGGAATCAGTAAAGGAGATGAGCAAGCAGATTCCGCTCCTCGGGGGTAGCAATCAGTCTACCAGGTTCGGCGCAGTCTTAACTGTTACGATGATTTGCTATAACCATGGTGAACCAATCTTGGAAAGGTTTCATAGGGATGAAATTTCTTGCGAAGATATTTTGTTCCGTGTGGTGGTGCTGTGTGTAGCTAAAGAAGGAACGAAAGACAATGGAAGCACAGGCCCCCACTGTTCAATAAAAAGAAGTGCTCCTTTTGCAACAGAGGACGCCAGTCTCTATTCTAAAAGAAATGGGCCCTTGAAAAATGCCCCTCAAAAGTTGTATCCATATGTAAATCATAATGTATATAAAATGAAGCGACGTGAATCCCATTTGAGTTTAGGCAAAGAGGGGAAGGGTTACAAAGAGAGGGGACACGATCTTTATGCAAATGATACTCTCTGTAACAACTCTTTTTCTGAGTTGGTGAGGGATAGGTGGGAAACTGTAAGAAGAGGGAAGACGTTCCGTTTTTTAGTGTACTTATGTAGAACTTGAATTTCGCTTTTTACATTTGAACAGGATTTGTCTCTTAGCGTCACTTTTGGTGTCAATCAGAGTAACCTCATTTGGAATTCAACTTACGAGAGGTAAGAAATAATTGCGCCATATTTCCTGCTTTCCTCTATGATCGTTTTCACTGATATCCTACTGAAATGTTATAATTTTTTAAACATTACATAGGCATACGATACTGCTGTCAATTCGGTGGGGCCATGAGCATGTCAGAAATTTTAAGGCATGTATGTGACCGAATATATATATATATATATATAAATGTATATATATATATATATATTGTGCCTTAAAAAAGCGAATTAGACTGTCCCGAATTGTCGGAATGTGAAAGGGCGTGGATCTATTTCCAAGAGTGGGGGTGACTTTTCACCATTTGAGAATCGCTGTCCTGGGGGAGGTTTTAAGGGGAGGGGTGTCCCCCTCCCCTTTGGAAAATTTTTGCTCACGTAAGGTGGGCTAGATACAAAATGTTGCTACATTTGATGCTAAATTGGAATTAAATATATCACCAAGAATTTCTACTTTGTTAGGAAGTTTTTTTTTCATTTAGTGCTTGCTTTTCTCAGTCCTTGGGGTAAATCAGAACTACACTTCGTGAAGCGAGTGATCTGTAAATTGTTAGACTGTTCACCATTTACGAATCGCTGTCCTGGAGGAGGGGTCTGAGGGGAGGGGTGTCCCCTCCCCTTTGAAGAAAAAATGAAATTGGAAGGTGTCTATATGGCAAATGGTGCCATATTTGGGTGAAATTTAGCTTTTAATATGTAGTGTCAATTCGTAATCACAGTTTTAGTTTTCATCATTTTTGAAAAAGTGGGGGGGGGGACTTTTTGGCGATGTCCCCCCTTCCAAAAAAGTGAGAGGGACGCTTCCCCCGTCCCCCCATGATCCACGCCCATGGGAATGTGGGCTGCAGGCCCCCCAGCTCCCCGCCTCGTACGCCTATGCTACCACGTTTAAAGCTGACTTCAATTGATTAAGCAATTGAAAAGTCTAGGCGTATGAATATTTTCAACAGTAGTCATCCAGGCTTAGCTCTCTAGGATATCCCGTACTTCGTCATAAGTGTGTAAGTAGTACCCGAATGCAGGGTTTCTCAACCTTTTACTAGAGACTCACTTTTGATTGATGAAATTACCACCTTTAACCATTAATTGAGAAATGTTCCTCTTAGAATTTCTTCCACTTACATTTAAAACCTCAACCATACGAGACAAAATGTCAACACTAAGCAACGTTAGTCCTACAAATTTCATCCTGTGCTGGATGAAATAGATATATCTAATCAAATCTGAATGTAAGCTGAAATTAAATCTAACTCAAACTCTTAATCTATGTTTGCCTGTTTGTCTGACTGTCTGGTTATCTTGTCTGTTAACACTTGCATAAATGCTCTCAAACGTGCATTTGTTCATGCATCTTGCTGAAACTTAGATACAATCATCAACGGGTGTGGGGCAACATTTGACCGGCAGGAAGGGGAGGTCAAAGGTCATCAAGGGGTCAGTACAGGCTTTTATGTGAAAATCCTACATACGTATTTCCTTTGTCACACAGCACCTTATGCTTTTGAAATTAGTCCTGCTTTATATTTACATTTTGGATTTAAGGTCAACAAAGGTAAAAAGAGGGATAATCTTTGATTTGGTATTTCTTTGTGACCGTAATTCGTCGGATGGAAGCTACTCTTGGTGCGTGTACTCACCAATTGATGAAACATGTACAGGTCATTTGGGGGTCATCAAGGGTTAAGTTCATTTTAGGGTCAAATCATTGATTTTTAATAACTTTTTAAGTTCAATTAAGATTGCACCCAAACTTGGTAGATATAATCACTATTTGCTTCTAAAAATATGAACGTACTTATGAGATCATTGGGGTAATTATGAGTCATTTGAGGTACAATTTGCAGTTCATGATGTACATGAAACTTAGATGATATAGTCAACATTTAGTGCCTAAAATTTTGGAGGTCAGTTTGAGGTCATCAAGGGTCATTGGAGGTCAAATTTGCAAAGATTGTTGGATATACATGAAAGTTAGTAGATGAAGTCACCATTTTTTTTAGCTAAAAAAGATTTTGGAAGTACTGCAGGATGACCTCAGGTGTTGTTAAGAGTCGAATTCCAAAGATTTATATTTAATACTGGGTATCAGAAATTATGATAATAATGACTATTTGCAGTTTTCAAATTTTCGAAAGTCACTGAGGGTCCATTCAGCAAAAGGGACCTTAGTGCCCTTGTAAATGATTACTTACCCATTGCATAAGAATAAACAAGCTGGCTTAAGTATGTCATCAGAATTGCCTGAGCCCTTCCATTACGGAAAGTTTTTTTTTTTTTTTGCTTGACTCACCCCAGGAGAGTACAAGACAATGAAACATATGGGCATGTGTTTATAGGATGAACTGTTAGTGGTTTATTATTAATAAGATAGCATGACAAATTGACAATAGGATGTGCAAGTGTTTTTACATCCCTTCAAAGTTCACACTCCACAGAGAGTCGAGAAGACAGCGCCCGTGTCGTCCCTATCAATCCCTGACCAGGCCGGGTCGTGCTGTGATATGCTGCTTCCCGGAAGTCAAGCAATCTTCTTTCCTCAGTGTCAGATATGTTTGAGGCGAAGATCTCTTTCAATTTGAAGTGATATCCAGGCTGCAAACCCGATCAAACACAACTTTTACACCATGTTTGCAGCGCACACCTAGCGTATACGAAGCCATGCCGACTTGTATGCGCATTATATTCAGACCAGAGCATGTTACTGTAGTGCGCAGGTGAGATACAGACTGCAGAGTGCCCACTCTGATCCGAAAAATCAGAACTGCCGTATAGAACATTCAGTTTCCATCAAACATTATGAAATGAAGAAAGAACAGTAATTTCTTCTGACATCCTCCGTCACTTGCTGCAAGCCTCTCCGATCGCACACCTATGTGAATAAAAGTTATCCACATTTCAGTCCCTCACGTAGGCAGTGAGCACATCAATCCCAACCTAACACGTCTAGGGGTGGCAATGTCGATTGAAGGAATTTTCTGCTATTTTCGTAGTATGAAGATCCCACTGTCAGACTGTAAGCACAGTGAACATGCAAAGGTAGCCACCAGCGGCGTAGCAAGACTCTCGAGGCCCATGGACAAGGGACAGCGAGGGCCCCAAACCAACGGTATCATAGACCTATTTTTCTAAGACCCCTCCAATCTCTATGGGGAGGTAAGGGGTAAGAGTGAGACATTGCATGCATCAGATCCGGGACCAATTCCGTCTTCCATTTTGCCTGCTTTTTTACAAAATCATTTCTGCAGTTGTTGAGAGCTTTGTGGTTCCGTTCTGCTGTTCTGGTCTGTACTGGGTGAACAGACAATAGTCAGAGTTTCAATTTTTTGAGGATTTTTTGCGCATTTGGTATGGGCCATTCAGTGCAAGATATTTCAGTATATACCCTATTAGGAACGTAAAAAAGTTTCGTCGGAGAATGTATCGGTTTGAGTACAACACAAAAGGCAAAAAAAAAAATAATAAATAAAAAAAAAATGAAAGTAAAAAATGAAAAATAATACGGGCGGACGCAAAATTACGTGCGGGCGGTCGAGGACAGACAATTTTTTTTTTTTGGGGGGGGGGCTTATTTTTTTTTGGGGGGGGCTTATTGGGTTCCATACTTGTATGGGGTTGATGGAATAATATGTACAAGAATGACACTAAATATATTACTTTCTCAGACAAAATGTTTGCCAGGAATTTATTTGAAATTAGACACGTTTGAGCTTCTGCACCGCTGGTGCCCTTACTTTTTTCGACCGACTTGACCGCCTGCAAGACAGCGCTTCGCGGCCCACCCGTTGAGAACCACTGCCCTAACGATATCTTCAGTTAAAACTTAAGGCAAGAAAATTTAGAATCTTTGAAAATAGCTCTTTTTTCATTCAAAACTTGCGTAGGTCTTGAGCGTTTACAGCAAATACCGGGTACCCAATTTCAAAAATACTAACCAACTGACATCTTAAGGGTGGGGGTGGGGGTTGTGGCGAGATGTGTAAGAACATATTAAGGCAATGGTAACTTGAAATTTTCTAGGGGCGAAACATTTTAAGTGGGCTTCACCCCCTTCCCCGTTGGCTACGGGCTTGCCTAAGCGGGTAAACAATTTGGAAAACAAGCTATGTTGATTCTCTTACACATCTGTAGATAATTTCAAACGACATTTTTTCATTTCCACAGTTCGGACCTAAAACTTGTTAACTCAGCTATTAAGGGTATTCAGGTATGCGTGCTTTTCAGTTCTTTATGAATTTTCATAACTTCAGATTGACTTGTAGCTAACCTAGCTTGTAATTTCACGCTCCTCTTGAATCGCTTTGCTTTACTTTGTGCTTTGTCTCCTATTATCTTCATAAAAGGTAAACGGGTGTTTGTTGGTAACAGATTTCAAAAATCCAGTCCTCACCCTACACGTTTCTTAAAAATCATTTTCTGAATGGTCGTGGTGGACAAGAAGGGATACATATATATATATATACATATATATATATGTATTATAAGTGTGAGAAATCGTTCAAGTGATGAGATGGACGTCGCTTTAATGTCTTTCACTATTTATTCAAAGCTTTCGGCCCTCTGGCCTTCATCAGGTACTAAAAAATCAAACATAATATGAAATAGATTTAGTACAACATTTACTGAAATATTCAAAAACGTAGAAATGTGACAAATTAATTTGAATTTGAATTGAATTTGAATGTTTGAAAACATGATTTAGAGTGAAGGTATCATAAGCGTAGGAAGCTTTCTGAAAGTGAATGTTAGTGATCAGTGTCCTAGGGGAGGAGGTGTCGCCTCCACTTTGGAATTTTTTGACTATTAAAAGTGCCCTAGATGCAAAATGGTGCAATGTTTGACAAACTTTGAGGTAATTTCATCCTATTCAATGCTATATTTTGACAGCATGTCATCCAACTGTGGGGCGAAACGAGGTTTCCGCCTCCACCAATCAGAGAGCGGGGCGATCCCCTGCCCCCCTTTTTCTACGCCTCTGTGTATGCGGTGCACTCAGTATACTAGTGAATAAATCCGGTTATAGAGTCCAATCACGGAAAACCGGCTGTGCAACCGTTTCAACAGAACAACACATTTACTTTCCATTATACTGTAACAGTAATCAGGGGATGCAGTTCACTATTAGATGAAGATCGTGTGGCGCCTAATTTAAATTCTTCACATTTTTTAATGACCATGCTTAACGGTAACCAACGCTACTCAAGATAACGTCCTTAGTTGCTTTAAACAGCAGTGGTGATCAACATATTTTGTGATTAACACGAAATACAAAACAGAAGTTAGAAAATCCTGTGATTTAAGAAAGCAATTATTGACTGATGTTGTAGCCAAAACAACTTTTTTTTGACAGGTTGATAACCTGAAAACAGTTCTACCGCTTGCAATGAAGTTTTACCTGATACCACAGCTGAATGGTAAGGAAAAATCGTCATTTTATAGCTATGAAGGCATGTTTGAAACATATTTGATAATACAAAAATATAGCACATAAATAACCTTCTAGAATCTAGACTCAAGAAGACTTTTGATGTTACACCTGCAAAATTGACATTCCGATCAGTTGTCTCCCTCGTTTCCAAGGCGCCTATTCAGCCTTGTTAGTGTCGAGGGCATGGAAGTCAAATTTGTGTTACCTAATCAAAGTTCTCGGGATTTAACTTTACTTAAAAGAATAGTCTAAACCCAAATTAATTTGATATAATACAGAGAAACTGATTCTAAGCATTCTGATGAAATTTTCATTCAATTCTCATGTTCGGGTCTCAAGATATTAGCAACTGAAGTTACCACATTTTCTACCAGAAGTCAACTTGTAGCAATCAGGTGTAATGTCATGGCTTCACAATGAGGACCAATGTTTTGTATTTCTTTATTTTTCATCCTATTGCTTTAACCTTGGATTGATTAGAGGTGCCATTTTGCACCTAAGTCATATAAAGTTTTAAAAATTACACTGCTCAGGATGCGTTTATGGTATGAATATTTTAGAGTTTTGTTGTATAAAATTGGTAGTAAATTTTAAAGAAAAACAAAACATTGCCCTTCAGTGTGAAGCCATGACATCACACCTTCTTGCTTCAAGTTCACTTTTGGTAGAAAATGTGTCAACTTTAATTGCTACTAACTCGAGAACCAATTAAAATTTCACAGAATGCTTAGAATATATCCCTCTGTAACATTTCAAACATAAATTTGGGTCTGGACTATTCCTTTAATACTTGATTTGATTCTTTCTCCGTTTTATCCCTGAAGTAAATGTCTATGATTGTGTTTAGGCCTGTGTGCCGTAGGGTGACACTTTCCCATCTATAACTAAGGCCTATGATGCTCCATGAACATGAACAAAACAGTGCATGGGTTAGTTAGTTAGTTAGATGGGGCTTAACGACACACCAACACGAACGTGTTATATAGTGTCAGCAAGAATAGAGGGATAAAAATCAACTTAAAAAAGCAAAGATGGGGTACTAAAATGCCTAGGCAAATGCAAATGTGGGAGTCATGTTAAAAATTCCTATACAGGTCACTTTCCTTGAGAAAGCCCAGAATGAGAGAAGGGTCCGTGTGATCAAATAACGTCTTCAGGTTTGGCACAGTGTAGTACTTCTGATGAATATGGGAGTATTCATAACAGTCGACGAGAATGTAACTGACGGTGACATGGGGTCATTGGGTCCAAGGGTGTCTGTAGTTCTCAGAAGTGGGGGTTAGAGGGGATAGCCTCGACCAGCATGAATTTAAGCACGAATCGCATAGTCTTAGCAGGGTGGGATCCGGGGCCCTCTTAAAAGGCCCTGGAAGTCTTTAGATTCAAAATGATGTGTGTTGCATTGTGAGGCGTTTTCCATGATTTTAATAAATTGAATCGCCGTTTCTTTCGTTTCGGGTTTGATTTCATTAAATCAGCCACTTTAAGCTATGGACTAACACGTGCCCACTGTTTTTGTTAGAGCCCATGGACAAAACTGGGGGTACAAACGATATGACATCTCCCCCATTTTCAAAGATATGGGGCATTTCCCATCGCCCCCACCTGTGTACACCAGTGCTGGATTAACCAACTGCGCTAACCACATACAAACGAAATGTCGACTTAATCATGTCGCTTCATGTCCCGTAGCCATCTAGTAAGATGTGCGGTACAATATTTACAGTTGAAACTCGGAATTCACGGTATATATACCGAGATATTTATCGGATTATTTGAGGTAACTGTAAACAGGTAAATGGCCTCGGGTACACTAATGGCTGAGTCTACTGCTTGTGGTGGAAACTATAGGTGGGGTGAGAGGGAGGGAGGAGGGGAAACAACGTTGGGGTACATATTTCAAAAAGGAACTTTGTAGTTCCAATAAGGTTGCAAAATTTGTTTCTAAAGGAAAGCATTCTCATTTTGGGGGATGGGGTTTTTGGAGTGGAGTGGGGGACTGCAGTGTAGGATATGGGGAATGTATGACAGGTCATGTGCACTCAGTTACCCCAAAATACGAAATTGCTTGGTAGATTCGTCGCAATTTTTAAGTTTATTCCTTTACAGAATTTATCTATGTTTCTGTGCTTTATGCATTTTGAAATAAAATGTGATTAAATCATTTCACTGACATAGTTATCTTATTCGAAGGAAAGGCTATAACTCACTTTTATTGCTTTCACAGACAAGGGGAAAACAGGAGTGCCTCTGCCCAACGTTAAGGGTTACGAGTTTACCAATCCATCGATCACACAAGGAAAGGTTTGTCACACTTAAATAAAGTTGATTTACTTTAGTAAAGTTGTAAATTAGTAAAGTTGATTTACTTTAGTAAAGTTGTAAAGTAGTAAAGTTGATTTACTTTAGTAAAGTTGTAAAGTAGTAAAGTTGATTTACTTTAGTAAAGTTGTAAAGTAGTAAAGTTGATTTACTTTTGTAAAGTTGTAAAGTAGTAAAGTTGATTTACTTTAGTAAAGTTGTGAAGTAGTAAAGTTGATTTACTTTATTTAAATTGTAAAGTAGTAAAGTTGATTTATTTTAGTAAAGTTGTAAAGTAGAAAAGTTGATTTACTTTAGTAAAGTTGTAAATTTGTAAAGTAGTAAAGTTGATTCACTTTTAAAGTTCTTCTGATTCAATTCTGATGATTTTTCGTTACAACTATGAGTTCATAAAAACCATAAAATTTTGCAATTTGTGTTTAAAGTTTCAATAATTATTGTTGACACAGCAACGAAGCAAGTAGTCTTCATGCATTATTCTCTTTATTTGTCTCAGTAGACGTTGGTGTACATGCATGTATAGTCTACACATAACAGGCCTAGTAGAGTCTCTGGCTGGGATGGGGTAGAGGGCGTAGGGTGGAGTGGAAGGACTATTTGAACTCTTTAGCATTCTCTTTCTTTCTTTTCGTTTTCTTATGCAGGGATTCTTAAAGATAAGCAGCGACCTATCATACCAACCAGAGCCATCCCATAAGCTGCGTTTCACAAAATACGAGAGAGGGTTGTGAGAAGTATGCAAAGCTACAATTTACATACTTGAGTGGAATATTCTGATTTTAAATTTTCGGAGTAAAAATTTTTGCATCTGGCCTAAAGTAGAAAAGAAGTATACTTTTAAATGTTTCGTTCATGGTATACCGTGTTAATGGTGGTGGTGCCAGGTTGGTGGGGGGAGGGATAAGGCACCCCATTGAGGAAGGCTGCCTCTTGTCGGGAAATTTTTGAATTTCGTCGGGAGCCTGAATAGGTACGACGAGGCATGTACTCTCCGATGGCGAACAATCATTCCGACTGTTAACATTATTTTGCTCTCGAGGAATAGACAGTTTCTTTAATGAAAACTCCATATTTTCTAATTTTCTTCAATAAAACCCCAGATTTTTTTCAAATTTTCTTCAGTAGATCCAAAAATTTTCAAACTCTCTTTAAAAAATCCACAAATTAATAAGTTAACCACAACAAAATCCCAGTTTTTCCCCACAACCCCCAAATTTCAAATTTTTCTTCAACAAAAGCTCAGATTTTAAAAATTTCCTTTCATAAAATAATTTTTTTTTCAAATTTTCTTTGATAAAAACCAAAAATTTCCTACCTTCATTAATAAAAATCGAAATTTTCCGCGCTCTCTCTCTCCCGATAAATTTTGTGTTCGCACCCTCCCGGCAACCAGTCTCCTCTGTCGGGACCTTGGGTTGTTGGTCCCCACTTCTGGAAGCTGAAAACCCTCCCCGGTCGGGCAAATCCTGGCTTCACCCCTTTTGCCTTAAGCAAAGCTAAACGAAAGAAAAAACTCTTATTCGTGTGTCACTCGAAATGACGACGCTCATCATACTAGTAATTTTAATTACCAATACTTTTTATAAGTTTTTTTTTCATACGTCACAAACTTGACTGCAGTACGTTTTGTTGTTACTCGTTCGTTCCAGTCAAGGGCAGCGATTTGTTCCCAATATTAGGGGGGTGGGGGCATTAACCCATTTTCAAATATATTAGTGTGTGAAAAATCAAAGTCAATGGGCGATTTCTCAAATATTGTGGTGAGGGATCCCCGGTCCCCCGGGATCGCTACCCATGGTTCCAGTAATTTCACCAAGTCAATTAAAATGGTGCGAAAAAAATGGAAAATATTTAGCTCATCGTAAAGGGCTAGAACAATCGGGGACATAGAACAAATTATTAAGCACTGCAATTTGATATATGACTCTATAGGCATTTTTAAACTTCAACATTATTTTCCGTCTGTAATTCTTGTGTCATGTCTTTGATCAAGGTCTACCTCAATTGTGTTGTATTTCTCTCCAGGCCTGTAACCAGATATACCGAATACTTCCAAGAGGCCTAGGGGCAGTCAATTTTTCAGGGGGTGAGATATATAGTATAATGTAGTAAGACAATGGTAATTTTGATCTTCTGAGGGCGAAAATTTTTCCAAGCATCCCCCCTCCCCTTAGCTGCGGGCTTGTCTCTCTCTCATCCGTTAAATCACTATGACTTAATTTTCCGTTAACGTAACATGTATGGTAATTTACAAATATTGTTGTTTATGTCATTTTCCATTTGTCTGATTACTACACTTATTCGTTTTCATTCTAAAAGATCTCTTATTGAATTATGCTGTTGGAAACTGCAATAAATCTGATGCGTTGATCGCCTCACCTATTTGATAATCGCCATAGAAAAAACATTTCTGCGTGTACAAAAGTGTGTCCGAGGTGGTTAGTCCATGATTCGATCTTGTCCTCTTTGCATTAGCGCACTTTAGTTTCTATGGTTGGGTTAGGATATGTGTACAAGGTCTACCAATTTGAAACCTCCTCTTCCCATCAAGTTTGAGCATGGAATTACCACCTCCTAGGTGGTAACACCATAGTTTGGGTATCTTCTCGTCCCAGTACTGTACAACCTGAAGTCTCTCCTAAACCTATCCCCAATTATTGCGTCGAATATCTCCAAATGGTACAAAACTATCCTACTATGTCCAATTGGTAGTTAAAACCCTCCTTCCCACAATCCCCTCACAACAACATATGGATTTGAATTGTGCTTATGCGTGCGTTTTTAGCACAGGGAAATTTCTTTATGAAGCGTGTCAAGTCTAAGGAGAAGTGGGTTGTAAAAATTGGCATTGGACCCAAGGACCTTGCGCAAAAAAAAAAAAAAAAAAATTCTTTTACCATCAAATCGGACAGGCAGCGCATATAAGCTCAACCTAAAACCTGAAATGCAGCTGGTTTGTATGGGAAGGGGAAGTGGTTTTGGTGGACAGAAATGTCCATTTTGAGCTTTTGGGTCTTTCAGATTTTATCTCCACCCTCACAAGTGACTTCCTTTTTTGTAAATACCTGGATCTACGCCTTACAGATTACATGGCTATAGACTCATTCATTGTTTACAAACAATGACGTCACTGCGTGTCGGTAAAGAAGTTTACAGGGCGCGCTTACACTGTCGTCACAATGCCAAGTATATTCCAATTCGTCTCCTTTTTGCGTGCAATCGCACAAGCGTTTACACGCGCAACACCGAACATACACGCATGTGTTT
>WURT03346527.1:0-15089 GCA_009936505.3 Holothuria glaberrima | reverse complement strand
GATGAATAGACAGTGGGTTCTTTTGTACATTTATATAGAAACAGTATATTTGTGCATAACTTTTAATACCCCAAATACCATAGTGGCTGGGGACAGCCAACATTGAGAGACACCCCCTGCCCCCTGGCGACGACACTAATAAACCCCAAATTTTCTTCAATGAAAGCGCCATAATTTTGGTTTCACCATCCTTCCCGCTGCCGGTAACCTTAGCTATGACTATGAGTTGTAGCCCCCCCCCCCCCCGGTTCGGTCGATTTCTGCAGCCATTACTGAAATACCGCCTTCACACACACGCATACACACACAAACCCAACCTGATCTGATAGATAGTGCGATAGTACTTGTTAGCTGTTGTGCTCCAGTTCATCCTCCCATCCACCACTTGGTATCAGCCAACCGTTATTTTGATGTCCCTTGAAGGATTTCAGTTTTTGCTGTTTCAAAAGACAGACTTGGAACAGCTCAAACTCCAGTCTAATGTCGGCGGTACTGGAAATACCCACTTCGCCAGATGCATTGCCATTGGGAATTCCAACAAGTCACCACTACTATCATTCCCACCTTGATGAAGACTCCTTCATTAAAGCAGAGCTATGGGATACATGCATCACCCACCAAAGGCGTCGAATCCATTTTTAAAGTGGTACGCCCGAAACTGGGGTCTGGGGTGACTATATGGGGGAGGGGTGTCCCATACCCCTTACAAATTTTTGAATTATTATGTGTTCTTAGATGCATTCTGGTGCTATATTTGACAAATAGTGGCTTTTGCTGTTACAGTAAGTTTCAGTGCTGGACATGTCTATTTGAGGACAACATCTGTCCCAGTAACAGCTTCTTGATCTGTCACACACAAGAACTGAACAGCAGTTTGTAATAAGGTCCACCCATTCTAGTTGCAGGAGGACTGGGATGATCAATTCATCTCAAAACAGATGATTATGGCCAACACTTGTTGTCAGATGCAGTGTTGCCACCCGTAGTGAAGGAAATATGAAATTGGTGAAATGTAGTGAAATTTCACCAAATTTAAGTCAAAACATTTTTCTTGGTCTTTTATGTCAAATGTGGGTGTTAATCTCAGCCTATTTTTCTGTTCAAGAAAGTTCACACTGACAGTGCTCTATTATTGCTGTCTGTAGAGTCATGTGTGTGATATTCATTTGGCCAAATTTAGTCGTGAAGTCAAATCACGACCTGGCAACCCTGATAGTGTATTGTAGGCTATGTTCACCAACCCATCCACAGTGCAATTGTGCAGGTGCCCCAACCCATACAATGAATAAGCCAATCACAATTAGGCTTCTCTCTTGTGAAAAATGTTAGGCCTATTTTGGGGTAAAAGAGAAAAAAAGGAAACAACAAAGGGTTCAAGGGAGGAAAAATGGGAAATGAATAGAGCAAAAATGAGGTAATACTGATAGAGGGTAGGGTGAGGTATGCTGTCAAACATCATGTAGTGAAATCCCAGGTCAAAAAGTGAAATTTTTACCACCTGAGTAGTGAAATTTGAAAAAAACAGAGTGGCAACCCTGGGGAACTTAGATGGCTTATTAATTTGGTTTGCAAACTGTCCACTTACTTAACCTCTTCCTTTGTTATAATACAAATGTAATACTTTGTACTTCAAGCAAGTTTTGTC
Source organism: Holothuria glaberrima (assembly GCA_009936505.3). NCBI lineage: Eukaryota > Metazoa > Echinodermata > Holothuroidea > Aspidochirotida > Holothuriidae > Holothuria > Holothuria glaberrima. Next base: position 13,444 of record WURT03346527.1, on the reverse strand, counting down.
CACATTATGCTGATTTCCTACAAACATTTTTCAAATTTCTTGTGGGCCATATTCCACAGACTTAGGAAGCAAAACAATTCCTGAAAGTACCACACAATTTATTCTAAACTGCATTATGTTTCAGTTTATCCTTTTGGAACCAGTTGTCTAAAAATATAACAATATGACATTGTACTGCCAGTTTCTCTTTTCAACAGTTTCAGAAAATTTCTCTGCATTTTTGCATTTCCCCAAATTTATTGTAAATTAATTGTAGACAAATTTATAATTCTTTACCCCCTTTATAAGTATCTAATCACAGATGCTATAAAAAATGTACAAGAGACAATCTTGTTCTATTTCCTGTTTGTTTAATAAGACAATGACCAAGTCACAAACTTGACTCGAAATAATTATTACATAGCCATGCTTTTTACTCAGACAAAGTCAATTCCACCATGACAAATCTTTCCTTCACAAAGGAAATCAAAGATCTAATCTTCTTCCTCAGACTCGTCAGATTCTTGGTTGATCTGGAAGTATCGAAGCTCATAGGTCTCTTTATCTGATGCAACCACACGAAGCCAATCACGAAGGTTGTTCTTCTTGAGATATTTCTTTGTTAAGTATTTGAGGTACCTGGAAGACAAGATTTGAGATGACATGCAGGTCAAGACAACTACAGGCTGTGTGGAGAGGAGGAGGGGGGGGGGGATGAACTGAGTTTAAATGCCCTACAATCTGGCCCCAAACAGTAAATATTTTCCTCCTCCAATTGAAACAATACACACCTGTCAAAAACACTCCTTGACAAAGCTACAGTAGCTTGTTCTAGGTTTAAATTGCTCAAGGTCATATTCAATCACCACTTTGTATGTGAACACTTAGGAACACCCTTGATTGCTCAAGCCATCATTGGCCAACCAGAGTGAATTTACTGTTTGAATAAATGTCAATCAAGGTAAAGTAACCAATTTCATCTAGAGATTTGATCATATTCCAAAATGTGTGTGGTAAGAGACCTCTTAAGCAGGCTTCCCTAAGACTGATCAACTCTTTGGGGGTGAATAGTTTCCCACCCAACTGATCTATTTTTCTATTTGTTGTGAGCATATTTCATACATCAGTTCAGTTCCCTGTATTGACCAGTAGATCCCAGGAGGTCTGTAGCTATAACTGTTTTTGCTTAAAGGTTGGACTACCCTGCTTTTAAGGATAAATACCCTTTGTTCCAAATGACAAAGACTTCAAGGACAAACACGGCATAAGAACAGCTTTAGAATGGATAAATATATCTTCTTGTCAAGTTATCAGCATTTAACAATGAACCAAAAGCATATGAAGAAAAACAACAAAATAATACCATTTTCTCAAATTTTACACCTCTAAATGCATACTATTTGCAGAGTCACTCTGGATAAAATTTTCTTCAAAATACAGCAAAACACAGATTATTGAATGGACCAAAAGAATGACCAGATACAGCTTGGTGTCATCAATTATCAAATTTACCTCATGTTCACTTTTTCATGTAATTGACTTACTTAGATTGTAATAAAACAGCTGTATCTTTGCAACAAAACAAGACCTCAAGTGATACTTCCAATTTGAGTTTTCTACTACCCCATGAATCATATAGTATACAGTTAATGGCATAATCTTCCTTTAGTGGTTCCAAAAAGTAGGGCCACGGGTAAAGAAAGGCAATCCTTCATTTTCAGGCTGTTGTACATTTTGGCTTCATATGACCTTTGACCTACATACATAAACTTTGACCTCAGTCACATGTGAAGGTTCCTACCTTCCATCTATGTCCTAACTTTGGTTGCGACTGACCTTGAAGTTTTCAAGTTCAGACAAATTTCACATTTTCAGATTGTTTTACAACTTGTCTCTTACTGGTATGTGACCTTAGTATGTGCCACTTGACTTCCAAAACAAATGAAGGCACAGATGTTGCACCTATGACGACCAAAGTTTGGAGCTCATCTTTTTGTTTTGAAGAAATGCCAGCAAATGAAATAGTTTACTGAAAAGTTGAAACACAGACAAACACATGCACACAACTGATGCAGTCATACATTCTCTCCTCAGGATGACCTATAAACAAAGATCTCAGTATATCTGCTACATAGATCAACCATTATGTACCACTCACCTCTTTGAGAATTCGAAGTCCGTAGTGACTGTCACTTTGCTCTTCTTCCTCTCGATGTTCAGATGGTTGCCAAAGTTCTTTGTTTTGCCATCCACCTTGATGCGGTCTTGGAGGAATTGCTCCTGTATTACATCGATGAGGAGAGGAGGGAAGAACCCAAACAAAAAATCGAGATTAGGGAAGTTGGCCCTAACCTCTAGCCAGAGAGGCTGAAATTTTCTAGGGAAGGTGTCCCTACGTTGGACTAGGAATTGGATTCCTAACCCATTGAGGGCAAAGTTAGTAAGAGCTTAACTCAACAACTTGTAAAAAAGAAAATGATTACAGTGTCACGGTTTTTGCTAAGACATTTCAAGTGGAATAGACTTCACTTTGTCTCTTACAGCCCAGTTTGTACCTGGTTTCAATTTTCAGTAACAACAAACCTAAGACCCTTTGTTAACTGTTTCTTGCTGTTCAGTTAATGAGATAATGTTGAATCCCTTTTTCATTCATGACCTAAACACTCTAAAGTACCAAGATGGATGGTTCATTTCAATTGACAGGATTTCTTAATAGTTTCGAATCTTCAAATATTTCACACATGACAGACCATCTCAGCATAACATATATACCTGCAGTAAATCTTTCCTCACATTGCACATGTGCATGCACGTATGTTTGCAATGTCTACTGTGAAAAAATCAGTGGCAGACCAACATAAATATTTTCTTTCTTTCACAATGCAACTATTTTTGTCAAATGTTAAGTCAAAAGGTGTGTGTGAGGTGGGGGTGGGTTGGGTTGGATTGAGAATCCCACTTCTCCAACTACAAAGTATTGTCAGCCTTAAGAATGTGCCTCGTAATCCCCTTGACCAAGAGTCCACTCTACCAGGATCTCTGGGCATAGTTAGTAGTCTCTGGGGTATAGTTTTAAAACTCAGTTTAGAAATACTTCCACTTTTCTTACACATGCTATTGGCAATGATGTACGGACATGGGGCTCGAAATAATCTTGAACAGGGGCATGGTCAAAATGACAAATTGGTTTTAGGTCTATGTTATTTTATGGGACATTTACTGAGGGGCACCACAGCCATCAGTAAGGGCCTGATAGCCATTGCCATCAGTGCCGTCGGTTATTTCGAGCCCTACCCGTACAAAATCAACCATAACTTACAAAGTTGGCCGAGTCCATGATACTATCTTCAACTGGCATGGTGCAGTCAATAGTATACTTGTATGTCACCTTCTTCTTCTTAGCCCCCCTCTGGGTGGGTGCCTTCCTGGGTCTCTTTGATTTTCCCTGTAATGGTAGGAATTCAAACAGATGTTCTAGTTAAGAATGTGTTTTTAAAATGTGGAAGACGGTGAGCTCTTCCCTAGCTGTTTAAGAGAGTTTCATATTTAACATTTTAAAACAACACACACTTGAAACTGCCCCACACTTGTCTTTTAGTATTCTGACACTTAAGCTTATGTTGCTTCTCATTCTGTTGTTAGTCCGTTACTTTTTTATTTCTTCATTATCTCTTTACATCAGCATTTTTTTACCTTGTTTACTTCATGGCTATGCTTTGTTTGTTATGTTCCTTTGTTTCACACTAGAAAAGGCAGTTTGAGGGAAGACCACTTTCCTTTCCAAAGAATTTGAGGGAGATTTTCCAGTTTCTTCCTTTCCCTATGAGAGGCTATCTAATCAAAAGTAAGAATCAACAGAATAACAAACTTTCTCTTGCCCATTTTAGCAAGGCTGCATTAATGAATTTGAGGAGCACATACTTAAACATAGACTCTGATTCTTACACTTTTCCTTGAAAGGCAAATCTCACCCCAGACAGTTCCAATTCTCCTAACTATGCAACTTATAGCACCTCACATAACTGTTTAAGTTTCTCCTTGTGCAGACACAAACCTATGTTACTGCTTAAAGCCATGTCCTTGTAAGCATACAAGGCTATAAAACCACACACTCTCTCTACTTTTTGTGGAATGCAAGCTACTCTGCATCTTTGAATTTGAAACTTTTCTGTCAATCAAAGGGCAGTCACCAACTGAGAATTTATGACCCTACACTAAAAATATATATTTGGGGTGATGACTTTAAACATTTCAAAGGTGACACCACTCTAACCTGATCACAGTGTCATCAATTAAACATGCCATCTAAATGGTTTTAACTTTCCATGACCAGACTACTTCCTTACACAGAAGAACCAATAAGGCTGCAAGTTTGGAGAGTGTGTTTGTCATATGACAAAACTAGGGTACCAATGGTGCTGAAGCTAATACCTTCAACCAAGGGTCCCTGGGTTGTTGTCTTTTTAAGCATCATGTGAGTTTAAATGACCTCAAATGACTTCTCAGTGCAAGTCCGACTTACGCAATGCATCTTTCTTAACTTATTTTGTGTAACTTTAAAGGGATTTTCCAGAGACAAAATTCAGTAAGTTCAAAAAATGCAGAAAACTTTTCTCTTTTAGGAGATGAAAACTGCATCTCAATAGCTTGCAGTGATTGGAAGGTACAAGTTTTCAAAGAAATGCAATTTTTTTTCAAGATAAAGTGCATTATGGGAAAGTTATGATGTCATTGCAGCACATTAACTTGACATAGAATTGAATTTCTTAATGATATTCATGCCACTGTAGGGAAGGTTTGGCAACTTTGATTGTTATACCCTTCATATGATGTAGATTTGTGCTATACCTACATGGAAACATATTCAAACATTCCAACAGTACCAGATTTCAAGGACAAAAAGGACATCCAATTATAATGAAAAACAAAAGGAATCCGAGGCAATGTGCCCACTTTACATGACAATCTGTGACCTTGATGAGAACTGGAGGTATTTTTTGACAAAATAAGCACTCTTTAACATGAGATATCTCGAGTTAGGAAAAGAGTATTGCTACGGGGTTTGGAGGGCACGAATTGGAAAATTTTTCTCTTTCACATGAGACCCTTGTGAAATGCCACTGAAAAATGCCTTCAAGCATGCTTCAGAGTTGTTTTAAGTACAAAAAGCCATGGCGACACATACAAAAGTGTGCTGTACCAAGGAGCTGCTGCACCACATTGGTCCCTGCTTGTTACCACAGAAAGCAGTGTGTGTCATTTTAATGATTATAGACAATGTGATTGGCTTAAAATGAGGCAGCAAAAGCTGCAACCACTCACACGATTGCAGGGTTATCCCCTGGGTTTTAAAGAGTGTGAGGTGGTATTAGTCCATGGGGGTAATATGGTGCCAGGTTTGGCACCAACAGTGAGGGAGGACTAAAAAAACTTCAGTAGCTAGTACTGTACAGGTGGCAAGTACAGCAAATTTCTGTCAGGTGGTGGCAAAAAACTGTGAGGTGGCTGCCTCACAAAAAGAATGCCAGAAGAAACCCTGCCATTGGCTCTTATGCATTTATTGCAGTTATGCAGTATATCTTTACATGAATACCACTTAAAAAAGTTCTTCATAGTTCGATTGTATTTTGACTTGTGAAAAAATGTTAGTGAATCCTGCCTCAGATCACTAACCAAGCATCACTATAACATGCTGTCAACTCTGTTGACGTTAATTGGAAAAAAGGGTTAAGCATTTTGCCAAATTTCACAAGATGGACTATAGGGTCCATCTTTTGCCTTGGACCCAAATTTCCTGAACACCCTGAAAGTACCACTAACAGTATATCATTCTGACAAATCTTCAACATTGTACAAGAGAATCTGTAGGATTACACAATTCGCAGAATTTCATAAAAAGAGCCATAAGGCCCACATTGGACCTGGGACCAAAACTTGCAGAAAACCTTAAACAAATCACTCTAAGCAAGCATCATTATGACAGGTGGTCAACTCTGTTTAACATTAATTAGAGGAGGGGTTCACCATTTTGCAATATTTCACAAAATGGACCCTAGGGCACATCTTAGGCCTTGAACCCAAAATTCCTGAACACCCTAAAGGTACCACTAACTGAGTATCAATATGACAAACCATCAACATTGTTCATGAGAATCTGTAGGAGTACATGCAATTTGTAGAGTTTCATAAAATGGGCCGTAGGGCCCACATGGGACCTTGGTCCAAAACTACCAGAATAACATACACAGATCCCTATCCAAGCATCATTATAACAGGCCGTCAACTCCGTTTCACAATAACTGGAGGAAAAGTTAACCACTTTGCAATATTTCACAAAATGGACCCTTGGGCCCATCTTGGGTCATGGACCCAAAATTCCTGAACACCCTGAAGGACCCACTGTGGGGTTCTCATTTGCAGTCACACCTAGGAGTAATAGATCAATTTGGAACAATTTACTTATTGGCTTGCAGTTTATGTTATGATATAGCATGATCAGCTTGACGATTGCCTTCAGAAGCAACTACCTTGTCAAAGGCGCGACATATTCTGTACAGAAGAGCATCAGTACTGTTTCAGTTATTCCACTGTTTCCTCATAGTTGCACATCAACTTTTTTCTGAAATTGGGACACTTAGCAGCCAAATTAGGACAGTGGCTGTCCTGGTCACATGGGATGGTTGGAATCGTATCATTCATGAATTATATTCTGTTACCACTATTATGGGCTTTAAAGGGGGAATAGTCTCATCCCAGACAATTCCAATTCTGCTAATTTAGTTCTAGCTCTACCCGAAACTGTCTTCAGATTGTCCTTTGTGCAGACACAAACATTGTTTATTGCTTAGGCCTACGCCCAAGGCCATATCCTGTGAGAATACAAGCCCCTAGTGTGAAATGAAAACACTATGGCCTATCTGTGCATGCTGTGTAAATATGAGCTATTCTTCATCTTTTGAATTTTTTAACTCTGATGTCAATCAACGAGTCACCAACGGAGACTTTTGCTTACCCCCATGTAAAAGTCATACTTGGGGTGATGCAAATCCCTCTTTAATAATGTTTGCGTGAGAGACTCAAGGTACCTTTCTTGAACCTAAGGCATCTGAAACCTGTGGTGGGAATTTCTCAGTCTCTTGAAAGGTTTCCTACGGGATTCACTGCTACTTCCACTTCCAGAATCGAAAGAAAACATGTTCACGAGAATACTGTGTTGGATATGCTTAAATAACATAGTACTTCCATATGTGCATGTACTTAGTAAAAGTTCCCTTAGTTGACGGACTCCGTCATGGTACACCAAGCTACACTAACTTACATGTGGTTCATAGAAGTCAGCATTGAATGAATATTGCCTAACGTTAGACTGACGCACGTTGTTAAGTGAACACAGCCTTATGAGTTAAGCCTAACGTTATGCCAGCATAGCATCATGTGGGCGCTGGTTCTGCATCATGCATGCGGATTGATAAAAGCAAGGAATAAATTTCTCTGAAAAGTCATCACATACAGACTCATTGGGTACCAAAGTTTCCTAATCGTCGTCAGATAGCATAAATGAAACGACATACATTTGTAGAAGTTTCATATCAAGCACTGAGAAAAAAAATATATTGGGAGCGTATTTTTACCACGGGCATGTTGAAGAGTTGTCACGGGTGCAAAGGTCGAACGAGGCTAAAGTTATCAAAAGAAAGATATTCCTGAAATCAGGCACATCACGCAGAAAGGTGGGAAAAACATGAAAATGAATGTATTTGTAGGAAAAAAATAGGAAAAAGAGAAGAATATATTGCTCTTAAAATTCGATTTGGCAAAACTTTGGATCGGTGAAAAAATTTTAAGCAGAATGAGTATCGCTAGCGATTGTTTTTTAGCAGACGCCCAATGTATTATTATCAGTTGAACTTCTGTAGGCTAGGCTAGGCTATTGTAGGCATAACGGTATATTCACAGTAAATTTGAGGTAAACTGATTGCCTAACGTATAAATGAATGTTTGTGTATTCCCTCTCCAAAAGAACACGTAATATACTGAAAATGTACAGGAGTTGGATTGTTTGGCCGTAGGCGTGGTGTCCTCACCTTAGGTTATTTGATCCTAGGTAGGCTTATAGACAAAATTCTATCTGGTGAGCTTAAATGTATGCACAATTGTTTTTTTTTTAATATTAGGCCAAGGGAATGAAAGTCATAGGCCTAGGGAGTAACTATAGAATGCAGGGCCACTCAAGGGTTGTAACTGAGCATCCGGATGCGCGGATGCTAAGTCAAAATTTGGGGAAGGCTGTAGTCTATGATAACGTGTTGGTATATGCGGAAACATTTTGAAAATTTGATAAGTCCATTCCAAGCACCCCCAGGGTGGATGCGCAGATGTGGAGTCAAAATTTTTACCAAGATTTATAAATGAGGGCATCTTACAAGTATGGATGCCTTTTGAGAAAAAACAACGTTGATATGGAATATCTTCTTAAAGTACAAGTGGAACTTCCATAATTTCTTTCAGGCTAAGTCCTCTGCAAGTGATTTTGGGTGGATGTGCAGATGGGGAGTCAAAATGAAAAGTTGGGGCTGTGAGATAAATATGAAAGATTTGATAATGAAGTGGGAATAGCCTAGGCCTATACATTTACAGCAGGCAAGTTTAATTTGAGAAGGACTCATCGTCAGTGTACATTTCTTAGACCACAAGCAGTATTCTGGAGTTGATGCTTGGATGCTGGGTGAATGATTTCACCAATATCAGTCTTGCAAACCTGTCAACTCAGTCTCCTGGTTTTACCAGGAGTCTCCCCGTTTTTATCCAGATCTCCCGGCCTCCTGGTTTTATGCTCTAGCCTCCCGGTTTTTAATTTCCCATTTGGGACTTTCATTTAAACAGCCAAAAACAGCTATTTTCATAATTGGGTATAAAAATTTCTATATTTAATGTTACTTCAAACTTTCGTAACTCTTCTGCCATGTATGCGTCGACGTACGTAGTGTATATACTGTTACTGTATATACTATGTATAGCTACAGCGAGGGAATAACTAACATGAGTAGTGTTGAGCACTGTGGGCTACGATGCAAACTGTTGTGCGTTGACTTGGCTACTTGTTTTTCTAATAGTCAATCATTTCAGTCGGAAATTGCCAACCTCCCTATTTTTCCACCAATCTCCCGTTTTTGGGGCTTTGAAAAATGAAAATCTTCTTATTTTGGGGTCAGACAGGTTGACAGGTCTGGTCTTGGAGTGGATGTGCGGATGCGAAGTCAGTTTTGGATGCAAGATATACACTGTCACCTCGTATTCTATAGTTATACCAGTCATAGAATAAACCATCCACTGCCTGCATGTGTTGGAAGGCACTGCCGAAAAGTTTCATTATTTGAAAAAAAATCATTATTTAATAAAAATGTATATGCCAAAACATTTAACCTTGAATTTCATCAGAATTTGCTTAAAACACTTTAAAGCCTCATAAATGCCACAGTTCAAATCCATTTTCAAGCTGTGCCAGACTGGAAAGTTTGCCTTGCGCGGGCCAGATCTGGCCCGTGCAGCCAGATGGTTGTGACTTGGAAAGTCTTCCATGGCCACACATTGATGAGAAATAACAGGTTACTTGCCCGTGCAAAATGCAGCCCTTCCAGTCTGGAAGCCGTGTACATCGTTTCAGTAATGCCAGTGTACCTTTCGTTTTAAATCGCGTAGGGCCTGGCTAAGCACCCAGAGTCTAGTGTATCATGACACTGTTTTGCCTATTTTTACCAGTGTTGCAAAATAATGAATAATGAAAAAAAGCCTCATGTGTTTTCCAAAATCATCCGGAGGGTATGACTTTTATTCCCTTGGCCAGCCTAGGCCTAGGCCTGCTTCCACTCATATCCAAACATTTGGCAGAGCTTGTTACTGTTATCTTTTTGGTACTAATTACTAATGGGCAGGGTTTACAAGATCAAAGGTTCGCTAGAAAAAAGGTTCACGAGACCGAGACTCTCACTAAATCCTACCCCCTAACCATTACCCTAACCCAAACCCTAATCCTACCGAAGATAATCCTAAGTTTATTTAAGCCTAACTGCATTCAACAGTTAGCTGAATCCTACGGTAACACTGCTTCTTACCTGAAGTACAGTAGATGCTACTGTAATTTGTAAGCCCAGTGGCATCTTCTGTCTAGTGAACCATGGATATATTGAACCTTTGGTCTAGTAGAGAGTCACCACTAGACAGTTAGTACTATGCTAGACAGTAGGTCCCCCAGATTCCTTTTTGAGGACTTTCTGCTTTTTGTTGACTTTCCATTTTTGGCAACATTGAGAGGGTTCCACTCTTCTGTACTTCAGATTCTGTTTTTATGCTCTTGTGGTTTTACATGATGTAGGCCTACAGTAGCCTATGTTTCAAGTGACCACTGAGAAAATTGTGCTAGTCGGTGGTATTATCACAGTAGGCCGACTTCCACTCTGTTTTAAGTCCAAGTTGTATCCAATTTTTTGTATTTTATTTTCCATATTTGTACTGTTCTTTTATGTTGCTCTATTTTATCTGATTAAACTGTTGTTTACTTAATTATAAGCTGTGTAAATAGCCTAAATCAATTTTCAAAATCGATCTCCTCTCAGTCTGTAACATCACAAGATTTCTCCAAGTTAAGAGGTTACCGTTACTCACAAAGTAGGCAATTAATGGAATTTTATACACATTATTAGAAAATTTGACACAATTGCAGAATAGGCTGAGAGATTGAAGCTCTCTGTATTTTCAGGGGCTACAGGTCTATGCAGTCACTGTGTATCCCTGTAGCCTTTTCCAGACAGTTTGAATCCTAACTGCATAGGCTATAGATCATAGCAGCTGTGTGAAAAACAATAGTTTTGACAGCATATCCTCGTGGCCTCTCAAAGACAATTAAACTTCCATAAGCAAGGTAACAGGAAATTGCCTAGGAATGTTGAACTCACCACCCCTAAGCCTCTCAAAAACATCCCACTGAGGAGGTTTTAAATTTTGGTGCATATCCATTGGTTTCTCACAAAAACAAATTGACTACTGATTGCGTATTCTTTTAGCCATTTGAAAGTTAACCAGCAAGAATCATGGCCAAAGAATAGTGACCAATAATCATGAGTCATTCTCAAGCTACATAAAATTGTTGTCTGGGCTATGTAGCCTTCTGTTATCCCCAACAGAGCATCTGCAGTACGTGGGGGGGGGGGGGTTGGGGGCGTATTCTGCAATTACTCCGAAACCTTTATATTAGGGTATGTACAACAGAATAGCCTACCCTGCCAATGACAAACCTCACCTCCCTTCCAGAGGTGCAGTCACATTGAAGTCCACACACAAAATGATACATCTTGGTATGCTGCAACTGCACCCCAACTCAACTGGCACACTGGAAGCTCAATGGACTTAGCCTGGACATCTTTTAGGAAATATTACACCAGACATACATGGTTATTGTGTTGCAGAATAGCACACACATCATGAATGCCGGCAACTATGACAGCTCTTCCATTCAAAACTTTAGGATCAGTGGACTCAGACATTTTTCATAAAAATTTCACTAAACACTTTGTGTTACAAAATAACCTGTTGCATTCATTAACAGCAATTGCAATTTTTACTGTGCTTCCCCTGAGTGGTACCCTACAGGAAAGCTTATATCTGATCTGCCAAGGTTATTGCTAGGTACATTCTCTCTTTATTACCTATGACACGCCAGACTGATGCACTGTACAGTAGGTATAGGCAAAGGCTAAAAAATCATACCATCATATTAGAGTGTATTAAAGTCATTATTGCGCACCAAAATATTTTGGGTGACATACTTACTGTATGTTGTTCGGTCTGAAGTAGTGCTTTCACTCATAACTGGAAGTGGACTTAGAGGCTCTATTGTCTCACCCCAAAATCCCAGATAGAAAAAATTTCCCTACTAAGTTTACTTCTGACCACTCCTCCAATTAAAATAAAAAAACAACTATGTAGTGTATTTCCAACACAGAACCACAGTAGCCTGTACAGTACTGAGTTTAAATTGTTCATGGTCTTATTGACACACAACTGTATGAAGCTTAATTTGGAACACAGCTGCCTGTACAGTAAGTCATAATTGAAGACCAGATGAGAGCTATTATAAAATGCCCATGCAAAGGCAGGACTTCACCAATTGTACTTATAACTATAGGGCTTTTCCTAGACATACAGTATGTGAGGGCATGCTACAGCCCCTTTAAAACATTTTCAGAAAGATTTACACTTAAGATATACACATAATTATTGCAGGACATGATAACTGTCTGTGCAGAATTTTGCACTTCTGTGTTTTGAAGCCCCCATGTAAAATGTGATTTTGAATGGTGACCATGTCCTTTTGCTCATCAGAATAGCATTCATACAAACTGTTGTACTGATATCAAGATTTTTTGTATTTTAATTGTACACATAAAGAAACCTTGAAGTAAAGTGGATGAAATTGTCCGATGTCTTTAGTAAGCGTTCTCATTGTAGTAGATTTTGGTTGTGATGTTTGTGAGAGAACAATTGTACCTGAAATTGAATTTTGAATTGAAGGTGGCAGTACACAACACAATGTTTGAGATGTAACCTTGGGTCCACACTATAAAGTAGAAAGAGCAGCTCAAAGACTGCTACTTAACTAAAAGCAAGATTGGTTTTATATAGTATATATAGTAAAAGAAAGTAGATTACCTCTATCAAAAATTTTGAATGGAGGAACCACCCAGGGCTTGAACTACTTTTTCAATTTCGGGTGCTACTTCAAAAAAAAAATCACCCCGTAAATGTGATTTTGGGTGCTACTTTCGGATTTTCGAGTGCTACAGTACTCCACTTTTTTGTCTTTTTTTGGTGCAAGGCTAAATGTCTCGATAATTGAGCTATATTCACTTTCTCAGTATAAACCATAATCTTAGGCCAAGTTGCTCACAGACGAACGGTAAATCAAAAATACCGGGAAGCCTGCAATATTCCAATGTATGCACTTGACCATTTCATACCATCCATGATCCTACCGTGCTTTATCTATACGTGAACAGAGTTTGTAGGCTTACGTGTGTTGTTTTGCAGGTTTCATATAGCAGCACGTAATGGATGCAAGCACAATATATACGTAAATATCTGTTCGATTCATGCCATAGCTGTGCACAAATAAATGGGAGCAAGTACGAGTTTGGGTGCACTGTGTGAGTTTCTTGCACAGCTTATCAGGGCCACGTTTCAGACATTGTTTATATTGTGTAAATCATAAAAGTACAACATAACATAACAAGTTTAAGGGCAAAGGAGGGCAATAGCCCCATAAGATGCCCTGTAATCCAAACCCAAACAAAACCCAAACCAACCTAATACCTAACAAAGCCCAGCATAATCAAATTCTGCCACAGTCACAATAAAACTTGTCAATGTTAATCTTGAAGCAATTGACTGAGGTGGAGTTGACAACCCACTC
>WURT03346416.1:0-24033 GCA_009936505.3 Holothuria glaberrima | reverse complement strand
TCCATCCATCCATCCATCCATCCATCCATCCATCCATCCATCCATCCATCCATCCATCCATCCATCCATCTATCTATATATATATAATGCAAAGAATTCTCAATTACAAACCCTCAATCCCTATGGTCTGAACAAAAAAAAAGAAAAAAAGAAATGAACTACGTGCAAAAAGCAGGATTAACTTTACCCTTTAAGTGTTCTATTATGCTACTTCTATTTGTTCACCCTAGTCAGTCATTTTATGTTCGCAACTGAAGAAGGTCGAACGACCGAAACGTTTTACAGCTCTTTCGGGAAAATATATTTTGGTTACGGAGTAACAGAAGTGTATCCTCAATTTTCTTTTATATACTTACTTTTATATACATACAAACATATATATATATATATATATATAAATTAACATAAGTCCGTGAAATGAAGTTTTTGAAGTATCCGACCTCAGTTTTCTAGATGCTCCTTAAACTAAAATGCCTTAAAGACTTAGTGATTCCTTGCTGAAAGGGGTGATTTGTTGCACTGAGGTTCATCCCTCAAATTTATACTGCTTGACTATATCATTTTTACCATGTTTTCGCAACTTGACCTCACGTGACTTTTGAATCCGACCAAAGTTTGGATAAAAATTGAAGAACACACGTCTTAGGAGAGATTCGTCCCTGAACCATCTACATGAAAAACCGGGCTCTAATCCACTACGCCATCAAAAAAACTCGTTCAGCGTATGGTATTTCTAATCATGCTATAGTCCAGCATCTTTTTCACTTTTTTATAATTAATTTAAATAACTGATTTAAATTAATTTTATTACTGTAACAGTTATGCTTGTGAAAAATAAATGTTCTTCTCATAAACTTAACCTTTGGAAAGGTAGAAAAATTTAGCCCTGAATTTTCGTTTGTCACGAAACCCAGGACACGACTTGGAAGTACCTCCCACTGTCTATTAAGTTTAGGAGGTTATACGCAATTGTACCCCTGATGACCTCGTATTACCTTAGACCTCCACCAAACTCAAAGGGTTCCCTCTCTCTTAAAATAACACTGCTATATGCCAGGTATGAAAAGGATCCACATCATCCCTGTTTTGAAATGTCGTGTTTTTTCAAGGTTTTGGGGTTTTGACCTCTGGTAACCTCACATGACCTGGGCCTCCACCAAAACCAATAGGAACCTTCCTCGTATTTATGATAATTATATATCCCAATTATAGAAATTATCTACCATTGCTATCTTGAGATATCGTGTTTACACGTCAAAAGTCACAAACACACACATTTCATCGCCTGCGTGCTCGCATTGATTCATTTTGCCTTCACCAAGGAATCAGCCAGAAAGCTCAAATGCTTAGTGATTCCTTGCTGAAAGGAATTATTTGTTGCAATAACTCGGTTCATCCCTCAATTTTACTTTCTACGATGTTTTAACATCATAAAAACTTCTTTTGACCTTTGCTGACCTCATGTGATACATACACAAGCACTCGCCTTCGTACACTGGGAATTTTATTAAATGGGAAAGACTTGCGGTCACAGTGGTCTCAAATGTTTTGAAAATAGATGCTAAGGCAATCACTCTGGAATGCATTTGCAGCAACGGCCCATTGCAGTGCTATACAATTATCACTGCGAGCGAAAGGTGTCACAAAAATGTAGTTTAGATAACATCATGCGCAATTAAAACGTCGTTATTAACTGATACAGTAACAATGGGCCCTCGTGTCCAAATGTATGTATAATCAGTGTCTTTGTGCAAATTTGTTTAATACCCCATATTGTAGTTGAGGACACACGGGGGAGGGGGCACACTACAACCCTCACCTGCTACACAACTGATCTTAAATATAACACTGTGATTCTCTCACTGCAATGCTCTTTGAAGTACATAAAAATTTGTAGCCCTTATTAGTCTTGTTTTAATGGCACGGTATCATCCTACGTCCTCTCGGGGTCAGTGTGGATTTATGGGAAACTGCAGCTCCCTGATTTTAGCGGTTTGGGATTTCCGTCCTCCGCTTCGCAAAAAATTAGCACCCATCACTTTGTTGGTTACCCCCAACCCCTTGAGTTACTTAAATGTCCAACACTAATGCAGGCCTTTGACTACAAGTCTGGAAAGCCGAATGTTCCCCCGCGTTGCTTTACATTTATCAAAATAATTTTGTTGTTGTTTACAGATTTGGACCGCATTGTTCAACTTGTTCATTCTCCGATGGACTGGTAAACACTTCATCAGACATGGCTCGAGCCAATAAAAAAGATCAGAGAAAACTAAGAGCTAACCTGACATCAGATTCTTGAAGAAAAACTGCCGTATTCTCGTGGTGGTGGAAAAGAAGAAAATGTTCTAACAAAGATATGAACATATCTTTCATTGAGGACTGCTCTCCGAAAGCTTTTCGATGACCTTATCGGTGACCGTTACGGTTTGACTTTAAACATTCTTCATATTCCACAGATTATCTAAGCAACCCCAAAAGTCAGTCATAGAGCGTTGTTTGCTTTGAGAAGAGGTGATGAAGCAGAGCCCAAGACGTTTTATAAGTGAGCAGAAAGGCTTGAGCAAAAAAACAAGTACCATAGTTTATTATCAGTGGGTATATATGGATGAAAATGTTTTCCAAAGACCTTCGTGTACTCAAGGAAGAATAACGGGAATAACATGAAATACGGGAAAGGAAAGGCGACCTTCTAATTTTCCTAACAAATAGAGGATTTTTAGCACTTGAGTCAAGTAAAAAGTCAATACAAAAGACAACAGAAGCATGAAGTAGGTGATTGAGAGAGGCTTCAGAGAACAGTGTATCAAAGCTTTAGAATTCGTAGTTAAAGTAGGTATTGATCTAATTGATGATGTAAACTATATTCTTATGAAAGTTATGTCCTTTCCAAGTTTCTGAGGAGTGATGTAGAAAGTCTTTTTGTCAGAAGTGTTCAGAACATGTTATCACTAAAGATGATTTACATTCAATTAACCATTTATATACATGGTTTGAGTCACTTCTCGAAAAATACTACACCCATGTTTAGGATATCAAATTTAATTCGGAGGTATACAAGATATAATAAAAAGGTTACTTGGTCCTCATCTATGTGTAGATATAAAAACGGTTATTAACGGCAAATACAAAGACATTGAAAAGTAAGGGTTAATTGAATCAAACGAGACAAACTAAACAAGATAACATTGCGATTGATAGGGCCCCGGGGAGCGACAAAACAATACTTGAGGTTGGAACGTTCAAAACATTTTGCAAAACCCAACAGATGGAAAGCAAATAGTTTACTTAATTGCTAGGAACAGAAATTTGTTATTCATTGAGATGATGGAAATGTGGTTCACACCACGTTTTGTTGGAGATGAAAGTAGTTTTGAACTCAAAGTAAAAGCAGTTGATGACATTTTTGGAAGATCACACCAGTACCAATTGAAAGGAAAATTGAACGCCGTAGAAAAGTTTAAAATGAAATAAAGATTGTGACTTATAAATCATTATAGATAAATTTCGAATTCTAGACCAAGGCGATTCCGAGCAAACAGTGAAAATGTCAAATTTGGGCTTAAAAAACCGGTGGCTTTAAATTTGTCAACCATTGTCTAGGGAAATGTTACAAATTGGACACAGTATCAACGGACTAATTCCTAAAATGTATAAAATGGAATTCATTTGTAGTCATCTCCCAAGTGCAGGGATTCGTAAATTTTTATCTGAAAGCTCACGAGATACATTTGCAGGGAATTAGAAAGGGCTGATGAGGCAGATGATGGCCGTATCGAAATGAAGGATTTTGTCATAATGGCAGGAGAACATGCATCGGAAAAGAAATTACTGTCAAAAAGCAACATAAACGTCACTGTTCATCCTGTCGAATTTTTTACTGGGTGCAATGCAAAAATGGCTATAGTTAGTACAGCAGCCAAGGGAAAAAGTTGTGCAATTTTTGACAAAAACATGAAAATTTCCTCATAGGTACCTTCGAGTACGCTGATTCATATTATGCTTGGTACCCATCGCTACCATCACGTGACTGGCCGCCATTTTGGATTTAAAAATGGCAGCCCCTGGAATCTATTTACTAGGGTATTTCAGCAATTAAGCATCATACAAATGTAATTTAAATGTCGATTCCTACATTCGTAGTAAGTGGGAATCCAGTTTTGTGATAAACAATATCACCTCTTTCGGAAGAGATCAAAAAAGGCGAATCAAAATGGTCGCCATACATGCATTTCATTCGGCTGAGGCTAAAATTGTGAACTTTTTGACAAAATCATGAATGCTTGTTCATAGGTACTTTCAAGTAATCTGATTCATACTATACTTGGTACCCATCGCTACCATCACGTGACTATATCCGCCATTTTTTAAAAATGGCCGCCATACAATCTATCAACAAGGGTATCTCAGGGTTTACACAACATACACATGTTTTTTTTGTCAAAAGGTGCACAATTAACCCAAAATTTGGCCCTTAGCCGCTGTACTAAGTTGATTTAAGACATATTTGCAACATAGAAAACACTTTAGCTGAAGCCTTCACTAGGGCCACAAGTAGACTGGTAATATTTGATGTGGTTTTTAACAAATGCGACAAAATTTGATTGACAAATTTCGCAACATGTTGAAACTTCTAAATGAAAAGACGCAAAGAGCAAAAGATTTGGGTTTGTTGTAAACGGAGAAGGTCCAACTTAAAGACAGTGAAAAAGATGCGATACGAGTTTAGTTTAGGATTATTCCGAGACTGGCTCTGAATGCTAAATTGGCCTCTATTAAGCAGGACATTTCAAAAATAAATAACGTGCTTAATGAAATAAATTAGAAATGTAAAGTTTGGTCAAACCTTGCTCATGTAATACTAAAAAACTTCCCTTCGATACACGTTTATTGTGTTATCCAATCACTGGTCAAACTGGCGACAAGCTTACATTCAACTGTTGGGCACATTTTCGATTTATCTACTTGTTGGGCAATTAATGACTAACTAGCATAATGTTTGCTTAAGATTGGGCAAAACGTTCGTTACAGGTTCTGCAAGGAGCAACCGCAGACTTGACTTGAGTTGGTTTGGCATTTCTTTTGATGAGACTGAGACCTTGTTTAGATGCATTGAAAAATCCTTTTGGAATCTTTGACGTTTGTCAAAGAGGAATACTTGCACATTCTGTTTGGTCACAAACTCGGGCTCTGTTTCCCAAAAAAGTGTAGCCTAAAAAGTACTACGAACTAGCACACGTTCGTGTGAGATTCAACATCTGTTAATGACCGCTGAACGGATATCCAGTAAGAGTCCAGAATCTTGGGTATTCTCTGTCACGTTCGAAAGGGCATTGATATACCATACTTTGAAATTTTTATTCATAACCATAGATATATATATATATATATATAGCTAGAGCTTTAATTGCTGCGCAGCAGGAACGACTAGTTCACAATTATGGCTGGTGTTGTTAATTATTAAGTAATGGAAGTATAAAACACCGAAGCATCATTTGACAGTGCTTTTAAACCTGATTGTTTTGGAAATTGCGGATAAAGATCACAAGCTAAACAGATAAGAGTGAGACTTCTGGATTTATGGTGGGTTGTCGTGACCTCAAGAGTGTCTCTCAGTGTGAATGCAAGCTGTAACGTGTCGGACCCTATCACATTTTAATTTACAAGAAAAATGTTTAAACAGTGTTAACAAATCATTAACACCACATTATGCGTAAACTTCTTATGGCCTCAGTTACCAGTAATTCGTTAAAACTATATCAGAAAGCTAGATAGGAACAATATCATGGGTCAGTCTTTGCGCAATAAAAGAAACACATTGATAACATTTCAGCAAATGTTGGGCAGCATGTTTATCCAACTCTCTTGAGAAAGAATTTACCAGCAGTTATTCACTGATGATTGACCAAAAAATGGTCAAAGTTTTGACCAGTAATTGAAGCAATCGAGTATCCAACTTAGCTCGTCACTTTTACTACCTTTTTTGAGGTTTTTATATTCAAGCTCAATATTGGGAAGGTAAGAGGGCGACCGCCCCTAACATTTGCAAGAAAAGGGAGAAACAGAAGGGAAAGAAGAGGGGAAAAAGAAAAGGAGAAAACGAAAGATAAGAATAGAGGAAGCAAAAGAAAAGAAGAAGTTGTGAGAAGGTGTGCATGCAGTAGGCCTATATCTGATACATATTTCTAGCAATTTAGAAACGAGAAGGCATCCAGGGGTCTGGTAACTAAGCAAAATGAAATGTCCGACCAAACAATTACCCCAATATGGCCGATTTTGTCCTCAGTTCCGATACGCCAATGCCCTTTGAAACACTAGAAGGACCTATGTGGAAGTGATCCTAATCCAGATGTCGATGCGTCTCTGTTACAGCCAGAGTATCGACAGTTCCAACTTTGGCTGAAGAAGAACCTTCATCCATGGACAAATTTGATCGCCTATATGTAAAGAACCTTGTCGTTGATTGTCAGATGGAAACAACTTTTCCAACTATAACAAACCGTCTCATAATTGAACTAATTTAGCGCTTACAAGTGTTTCAGCAGAGCGTTTCTTTAGTTAAATAAGACTGTTAAAAACGTATTTAAGATCAACTATGACCCAAGAACGCCTTTTCGTTTCTTTTAACCATCAGTGCCAACTCAGATATTAAGATAGACATTGACAAAGTGATCAACACTTCGGCCCGAAAACGCTTACACAAATAAGAGCTACTTTTGAAAGGTTGAAAATCGACTAGCACCAAAGAAAGAAAGCTTAACCAATTTGGAAGAGAAGTTTTCATTTCAGGTGTTCGAAATATAAATTAACATTAGGAACACCTAAAAAGGTATAAAAATTTATTTTATATCGTACTTACAATATGCGTTGTGTAACATGAACACCTATTACAACAACTCAAAAAGAATAGCTACTGTCTGGTATATTTTGCGTATGATCAAAACCCTGCAGCCTACTGGCGTAAATCCGTAAGGATCTTATACTAGTATTTAATAAAAACAAACTACAATCTTAGTCGCCTTAATGTAACACGAAAGCGGCCGACTGACAACCCCCCCCCCCAAGAAAAATAAGAAATGCCTCAGTTTAATAAGAAAACTGACTTTTCTGAAGATGCAAAATATTGCACTAGACTGGGTTACAGGGTGGATATCAATAACGTTTCATTGCTATATAACATTTGAACAATTGGTTCCATCACCGTAAGACGGGTAAGACCCTATCTATGTTTGTAGACTTAGCAACAGAAGAAATGAGACCGTTTATGATTCTGTCATGTAATTTTGTCTTTTCAAATCAGAGAGTTGCAAGCAACTTCCTGCCGGAACATATTTAGGGATAGCTCTTGAGTTCTACAAACAGTTTACTGCACTTTGATTGACATTCATTCAAAAAATATAGCTCCCTTCTGGTTCGTTTACAATGACGTGTAGAGTCAGTTGTGTTTCAATTTAAGCTCAGACACAGTCACTGACTGTCCATGTATATGGCCACGAGCGAGATAAACACAGTGCAGTCTAGGTATTGCACCTCTCTCTTGGAGATGAAACATACAGGTGCTTTTTTATTAGAAGAGCGGCTAAAAGTAAATTTAGTATAGGAGAATTTAACTGTCTGAGTGTGATCAGAGAACTTTCAGGTAACCAGTTGAAATATAAAAACGTATCTCACAAAAAGAAAATATTTAAAATTTTCAAAAGTTCTAGCATTGCTAATCACTTATGTACAGAATGCTTGGCTATTCAAAAAGGGTAGCTGGATGGTTTCATGATAGAGAAGGGTCTCTCAGAAAGAAAAGCTCAATAGTAATTTACTAATAATATTCAATTTATGGAACATTCATTACTCAAATAATGCATAATACTAAAATTTGGGGAAGAAGCGCTATCAGGAGATATATTAAGGTAAGAGTGAATGGTTAAAATATGGAACTTTTGTCCGTGTCCTTTTAATACAATTTGAGCACAATATAGACTCCTTAAAGAAAAGGATATATAATTTCCATTAATGTGAAGTCATTCTGAATCATAATCCTTTTCAAAGACAATGGCTCATAATTGTTATAGTGGTTAAAGTTTTCATAATCAGTAATCAGAAGTAAACAATTCAACAAATCTCATGTAAAGAAATTTATGTCTTTTTCTATTAGAAGCGAAAGAACGAGTTCGTTTAGAAAAACGCTCAACGTATCACCTCTTGTTACTTATTTCGAGGCTCTACTAAAACAACAAGAAAATAAAGTCAAAGTTCCACATAGAGATCTGTAAAAAGCATATCCTGCAGTAGCATCGTCTAGAGAACAGCTTCATTATTCCATGTCATGTGAGGCTTACAAGCCTCTCGTAATCGATATTTATATTGAACTGATGCTTGATTTGAATGTTAGAATGACTTTTCCATAGGCCTAGCTCTTATTTTTATTCCACTATTGATGATGAAACTTAAAAACAATATTATTGAACAATAATTGGAAGAGAAACCTCTCGCATACAGATTTAATAAGAACAAGTATTGATTAATACTGGGTAGTTTCTGTCATTATAAAGGTAAAATGAGAATGGTATCCTAGATTCACTTTCAATATTAAAACAGTCAACTTTCCGCACAATTGGTTTTATCACTTTACCTTTTTTAAAACTTTTTTAACTTTGTTATTTATGTTGGGAGTAGAGAGAAACAGTCGCAGAGAAACAGTTTAAAATCAATCGATTCCCTACTTTCATTCATTCATTATTTTCATTCATTCACTTATTCACTTATTATCTTTCGTTCTTTTATGTCGATCTATTGTGGTAGAAAAATCAATACAATGTTAAAACATACTACTGCAAATTTTGAATGCAATGTACATTATCAACATCGGTTTTCTGTTTTATTAGACCAATGAAATATTTTGTTGGCACGAAATTATGTCTACTTATTCATCTGCATTCATCAATTTAATATTAATAGAAGGTAGGTTTCTGCAAAAGTGCACAGTACTTGGCAGGATATATGAATACAGAACACACCACACATCAGCCATGAAGGATAGTAATTTGCATCTCATGTGAAAGAGCAAAGTCCGTGGCAAGCGGATGTAGGCCGGGCGCCCCCTGTTTCTAACTGAGAGGAAGACATGACCTTCACAGGAAGACTGAATATATGTTAACTGTCTAGCTCCTCAGAAATGTTGCTCCAAAGGGCTGTACCCTGAGTCACTGAGTTCTAAATCTGAACACAACATTCACTGCAAATACTGATTCCTCTAGGTAAAATTAACAATTCGCTGATGTAAAGGTGTTAATGGTTGATTCAAAATTAATGAGGCAACCGGCGGTCGCACCAACCTTATTTTGAAACCTTAGCCTTATCTTGCAAATCTCCTTTTATTTGCCTTAAAAGTTTCTGCTTGATGTTTGAGATAAATACTGAATATATTATACGGTCAGACAAAGAGTTGATCTGTATAGACAAAGTACTTGCCACATCATAAAGGAGTTATATATGACGGGGAATTAGGACACTGAAGAGAAGGTAGTTAGTGTTGGAAGGTAAAATTTGTAATATGATATACACAACTTTGGTATGTTTTTTGAGTTAAACGAACCTAGTTTACCAAACTGATGGTGTAGATTTCTCCCTTACTTTAATTGCCAGAGGACAGAGGTGTCAAAGTATTTGCCAAAAATCATGTAGAGTTATAACAATGTTAACTTGTGACGTAACGTTTTTGCTTAAGGTCAAAGGAAAAGGCAGTTGAACCATGTAAGGGAATTTACACGTATTATACCAAAGATGGCATTTTTGGATTTCTTGTTTTGGGCATTTTCACATTAATTTTGCATTTTATTACTCCTATTTATAAATTTCACATTTATACTGGAATGAATAAATAAGTTCTAATAACCTTCAAATTTCTTATTTGCTGTTTCAAAGGTTTCTATTGACACGTTTGATAATCGGGGGTATTTACTGCCAGATTGCTATGTTGTGAAAATGTTGTCCAACAGCGAGCATTCAAAGAAATTTTTAGGTGGATAGGCATAAAGTGAGCAGACATTGCAGGATGTGAGTTTGGTAAATATTGAGTGGCATTGGAACCAATCTGACACATAGGACCACGCTTTTCCTTGCATGATTGAAACAGCTTGAAATCTAGGTCAAAGTGGGGAAAGCTGTCTCAAGTTGACACACCTGGCAAACCAGGGCAGGTCATTTTCCTTTCTTTATCCCTGTTTGCCTCCTGTAACCTGTGTCGAAAGCTTGTTTTTTCGTTTTCCACACATTACTTCATGGCCAACCTTTGGAAATGCAGGACAATGCACGGCACTTTAGAAAGGTGTGTCAACTTTTAGTTGATGACACACATTGTTATGCAAAAATTCACAGAAATTTTACCCCTCTCCGCACGCCACCATAGTTTTGCTATGTTTGACACAGTATTTCACGTGTCGTATTAGGACTTATGCGACACAAATTTTGTAAGGGATATTTCATCTAGTCAATTAATGCAGACATAATGCTCTATGAAATTACATGGTATCATAAAGACAGACATATTTTTAGTAAAATGTTCAAACAAGGATATGGCATTAAATATGAAAAAAAGATAATTCCAATAGGCAATATATATGACACAAAACGAAATATACATACTATTACCTAATTTTTATTAGTGTAATAAATATACTAAAACCAATACGTGCAATATTAAGAAAAACGTCATATTTTATTCAGAAAAGTTTTCAGTATAATGTAAGTTTTTCGTTGGAAATACCACAAACAGTTTTTATTTTAAAACCAAGCAAGTAAGAAAGTTTCAACAAAAGTCATTTTAAGCTCACTGTATGCACGACGCGTAGACTTCACACGCGCTCGTAGGAGACTTTCGCACTTTTCCGACCATTACACACATCAGCTGTTTACATGTTGGTGTAAATTATTACGATACGCGCTTACCTCTATCTGTGTTCTGTGACGTAATACGCATCAGCTCTTTAGTAAAGATTAACGTTGGGAGGCTGACACCTTTGAATATAAATCTTTTGGCCATTTTTGGATAAAAATATTATTTCATGATTTTGGTGCAGTAAGTTACTACTTCACTAAGTGATTTACTTGTAATGTACTATCAGGAATTTCCAAGTATGCTTGTACTATCAAGAAAATAATTTTTTTCAATCTAAAACCTACTTTGGTGGATATTGACAAAATGAAGTCGCAAAAACAACGAAAGTGAAGACATTCCATAGCAAAAATACCCGATTTTTCAAAATAGTGTTACAATGATGTACAATACATTCAATCTCAGAAATATTTTGTCATGAGAAAGAAAACAGTTAAATATTTACTGTAAAAAACCTTACAATAGGCTACATTTTACTACTTTAGCCATTGCGATAAAGTGAATATTTTGATCTTTAAGGTACATAAAATTCCATAATTTATTCCTTAAAAACCATTAAATAGTTGTTGCCAAAAGGAACTTTTGTATGTGTCGATGTATTTGTAAAGGCTAACCTGAATAAGTAACATTTAGCATAATTCAATTTGAGTTGATTTGAATTGCCGTGGAGGCATTGCGTACAAAATAAATGAAAAATAGTAGCCATTTCTTGCCCATTTCCTACCATTTTAGGATAAAAATGTGGTTTTCGTGATTTTGATGTATGTCACATTTGCAAAGTCATGATTTAAGTTTTTTCTGTGGCACAATGTTTTGATTTGTATTATAATATAATCTTTCTTCGAAATTATGTGGAGTAAGACTTTAAAGTTCTATTCATGGGTGCAGGAATTTTTTACATCCTCACAATGGCCTTATTTTGGGAAAAATATTTGTTTCACGTGTAAACGGTGTCAGCAAAATACTTTCTTCACATTTATACCCTAAATGAGTTTTTTTTATAGTATTTAAGTGTACATTTTAGATAATTTGAATAATTTTCACGGTTTTATCTCAACTTTGTGGTACAAAAATATGTTTAACGTGTAAACAAGATATGGGCACCAAAGCACGTTTTCTGATATTTCGCATTTTAAAACAGTCAACAGAACTTTACAAAGTGCACGTCAAAAGCCATATTAAAAAGTGTAATTTCAAAAGATATTTAAAGTCAAGTTTACAATGTAAACATTTCTGGGGACACCAAACTAGTCTGTGAAAATTGAAAATGGCCTTCTTTTTCATTTTTAGTTGAAATTTCTGTGTACACTGTTACATGCATGAGGCAGTGTTCAAACCTCAACAATTCACAAACTACTCAAGAGAATTATAGCACTAAATAGGAACAATGTTATTTGGAAAAGAGTAGGAATGTTCCATATTAAAAGGGGAACACCAAAGTGTACACGTGGAATCTCTTTGGTAGAACTTCTTCAATCGACAAAATGTCATTTTTTTTTGTTTTGTTGTCACAATTCATATGTTATCAACAATTGTAGATTGAAAATTATGCATATTAAGCCTAAAATCAAAGAAAAATCCAACCTTTTTTAGATGGTAACTTTAAATGTCACAATATTGGCCTAAGAACTGCAATCTATTTTGGAAGATTCATCCCCATGGTGCAACTTTTGTAGATATTATGTAAGTAACTAAACTTGTGGTGACAACATAAAAACACACGTATGACTATGAATGGGGATAAACTCCACATGCCAGTAGTCTTTGAAAGTGTATTTTACCATTGGTACCCTAATTAATGGAATTACCTAAATAAAGATATATATATATATATACAATAAAGAGATAAAATAACTAATATCGGAAAGTTTTCAATATCCCGCGATGTTAAGTGCAAAAACACTCTTCCTCCCATTTTTCCTGACAAAATATTGCAAAGATACACAAGCTAGTATACAGTTTCAATTTTTAAATTAAAACATACAAGCTGTATAAAATCATTAAGTTAAAAAGTCATGTAATTTTGCAGCGTGATTTTGCACTGCAGTGACGGATTTTTTTCTTGTTTTTTTCTTTTTTTTAATACATGAATCCTATTTGTGCAAACAACAAGGGAGCAAGAACTTAAATGATTGTCTCTCAATGTTTATAGTACAACTCATAAGTCTTCCATTCCCTGCTAACCCTTAATTAAATTTCAAAATAATATCGATGATAAGTGATTTAAATTATTAGTTCTAAACTCCCTCGTTTCACTACTGTAAAGTAAGGAATTTTGTATGATGTTGTTTGGGGGTTTTGAAGATAAATATGTACAGTTTCGAACGTGTGCTTTTATATGTTAAATGTTCAAAATTTCTTGAACTTTCCGTAAACGATCCATCACATGAATCGACGTGTGCTATCTAAAATTCTTTGATTATTTAATGTATAAGTATGGATGTTTATTATCCATTAAAAAAAAATCGACAAAGTATATTAAATCATGGGGCTACTACGAATGGAGTAAAAGCAAAGTCTTTGTTACTTGGTGTGAGTGTTCTACCCCAATTGTCATCTTTAATCATAATTTTCACCCCCTTTATAATTCCATTGAGTTCTTAACCCTATAATATTAAATTTCTTTTCCCCATTGTCCCACGTAATCCCTTTGAAGATGTTTCATCTGTTCCGACATACAAGATCTCAAAGCTTTGCTCGTTTAAGAGGAATTGCTGTTATCCAAGTTTACTCATCAAAACATATATATGAGTTTTGCAAAACACAATTCGCCGTTGATTAGTTCACAATATATTCGACAGGCAAAGATGTGCAGTCTACAGTTACCCTCAACAGCTACGAAACGTTCCGCAAATAAAGAAAAATTTACATTTATTTCCAACGATACCGCTAATTTCTCTTTGACGATATTTTTGTGGCTTTGAAAACTAAGAATGTTTAACAATTAAATTTCCCCTTTCGGATCCTTCCTGAAAACAAAATTAAGCTTAAAATGAAGCTTTATCCTTGCTTAGTTTTATAGAGTGGGCAGTACATGTGCACACGAGTACACGCTTTTGAAAATCACCTTAGTTGTAACTTAAAAATTACGGCGTAAATACCAGTTAGACTGTGTTAGTATTAACACAGATCGAAAGATTTTGCCTATAACTGTCGCTTATCCTTTGATAATCCCGGATTATAGCCCTTTGAAGCAGTTAACAAGGTTTTTGAGCTTTGGAATGTCAGACATGATGATTACTTTAAAGGGCAATAAGCTGCTTTAACTCCATTCGTAGTAGCTCCATGATTAAAGGATTTGGTGTTCAAAGAAAATTCATGTAGCTCTAGTGTCTTTAGGTATGATAAACTCCAAAGAAAATGGATAGTTCACTGTCTCTTGTAGAGACTTTGGAAACACTTATTGAACTTTTATATGCCTCAAACACTTTGAGTAAACATCTTTTACTGCGGTTGAAATTTAAGAAATTAATTAAACATGGTTTAAAAGCCAAACGTTTTCACATGATCAATAGACAGAATGGCAGGATAGTATGTATAAAAGTGACGAATTTGGGAAATTTAAGTCAAATGTATTTTCTTATCCTCGGCACAAAACTTGCTCTCATACGACGACTTTGGATACTTCCGAAAAGTTGGGGACGGATCAAGGTTCTATGGAGCGCGGTCTACCATTGCTACAGAAAATGATTAGTAGTGGTACAGTAATTTTATCATATAATTCATTACAAATAAATGGTATTGTTTAACACTGGGAACACTTTTTTCAAAACACTTGCGACTTGTCTGCTTTCCTCATTGATTCCTGTCCTTGGACGGTATTGAAAAGTTGTCCTCTTTTTTCCTCTAATTCTGTGTTTGGTTCAAACTGTGTTTGGTTCAAACGAAATTAGAGTCAGAATAAGACACTAGTCAGTGGTCCCGTCATGTTCACTGATGGTAACAAAAACTTGTTTTATTGAACCTTTGCGACAGCTTGCGAAAGAAAAACTATGAAGGTGTGCATAGAATAGATAAAGGAGCTATCACGGCTTGACAGCTTCCTGATTGGTAGAACCTTTCGCGTAATTTTCCAGTTTTGTGTTTAAATCGTTGAGCGCATTATTTATATTTGAAATGTCCTGCTTGATTGGTGCAAATTTAGCATTTATATTTGAAATGTCCTGCTTGATTGGTGCCAATTTAGCATTCAGAGCCAAATCTAACTTCTCTACAGTAACCATTTTAGCCATATTTTGCTTAACTACGTCTTCGTCTCGGAATAACCCCAAACTAAGCTCGTATCGCAATACTTCTTTTTCACTGTCATTAAGCTTTACTGTCTCCATTTGCAGCAAACCCTGATCTTTTGCACTTTGCGTCTGATCATTTAATTCTTTCAACTTGCTGCGAAATTTTTCTTGGTTTTTGTCGTGTTTGCAGGCCACATCAAATATCACCAGTCTACTTGTGGCTCTAGTTAAGGCTTCAGTTAATCTGTTTTTCATGTCGCAAATGTGTCTAAAGTCAACTATAGCCATTTTTGCTTCGCACCCAGTAAAATAAGCAGCAGGACGAACAGTGACGTTTATCTTGCTTTTTGACAGTAATATCTTTACTGGGGCATGATCTCCTGTCATTACCACAAGATCCTTCATTTCGATACGGTCATCATCTGCCTCATCAGCTCTCTCTAATTCTCTGCAAACGTATTCTGTAAGCTTTGAGATAAGAAGAGGGGTGCAGTCGTGAACGTCTGCAATTGGGAGATCACCACAAAGGCATTCCATTTTGTACATTTTAGGAATAAGTCCGTCGATACTGTGTCCAATTGTGTAGTTTTCCCCTTGCCAATGATTGACAAGCTTAATGTTAGACATTGACATTCTCATCACGTGGTTCAAAGAGACTACTTCAAATCCGAGGCTTGTTAAAACAGATTTTTCTGGAGAAGAAGAAAAAGGATTTAAGATGACCCACAGGTTTTTTAAGCTCAAATTTGATAATTTTTTTATTCTTTGCTCGGACTCAATTTTGCCCAGAATACGAAATTCATCTATAATGATTGAAAGGTCACAATCTTTATGTTTTTGTTTCAACTTTTCTACAACGTGCAATATTCCTTTCAGTTTGTACTGGTGTGAAGTTTCAAAAATATCATCAATTGCCTCTATTTTGAGTTCAAACTTACTCTTATCTCCAACAAAACTTGACGTGAACCACATTTTCATCTTTTCAATGAATAACAGATCTCTGTTCCCGGCAATTAAGTAAATAATATGCTTTGCATCAGTTGGGTTTTGCAAAATGTTATTAACCTTCCAAAAGCCAAGTATTGTTTTGCCACTCCCTGGGGCACCTGTCAACCACAAAAGAGGTGGATTTTTCGATGCAATTTCATTTTGTTTCCGATTTAGTTGAATCCATTTTGTATCGTTTGGTTCAATTAACCCTTCTTTTTCAATCTGTTGGTGCGTGTCGTTAATAACGGATTTTATATCTACACGTAGATAAGGACCAAGTAACCTACTTATTATACCTGTGTATACCTCCAAATTAAATTGGGTATCCAAAAAGTGGGTGTCGTGTTTTTCGATAAGTAAGTGAAACCATTGATATATGTTGTTAATTGACTGTAAATCATCTTTAGTGATAACATGTTCTGAACAATTTTGACAAAAAAGACTTTCTATGTCACTCCTCGAACAATTTGGAAAGGACATTACTTTCATAACACTATATTGTACATCATCAGTTAGATCAATAGAAGCATTAACTACAAATTCTAAAGCCTTGGTGCACTGTTCTCGAAAACCTTTCTCAATCACCTTTTTCAAGCTTCTCTTGTCCTTTGCAATGTCGTTTGACTTGACTTCAATTGCTAACACTCCTTTGCTTGGTAAGAAAATTAGAAGATCGCTTTCCCCTTCCCGTATTTTGTCCTTTGGCAATTCTTTCTTAAGTACACGGAGGAGCTCTTTCGGAAACATTTTCATCCAGGTATACCCACTGATAATAAATGATGCTTCTTTGTTTTGCTCAAACATTTCTGCTAACATATGAAACGTCTTGTGTTCTGCTTCATCACCTATCCTTGAAGCAAACTGCCCGCCATGAACTATCTTGTGGTCGCGTAGATTATTCGTAGAATATGATGCATGTTTAAAGTCAAACC
This sequence comes from Holothuria glaberrima, assembly GCA_009936505.3. NCBI lineage: Eukaryota > Metazoa > Echinodermata > Holothuroidea > Aspidochirotida > Holothuriidae > Holothuria > Holothuria glaberrima. The sequence continues at coordinate 6,994 of WURT03346416.1, read as the reverse complement.
GTAATGGCCAACGATAAGGTGTTTCAAAAGCGTCTGGAAAGTAGTCCTTCATAAAAGATATGTTCATATCTTTGTTAGAACATGTTTCTTCTTTTCCACCACCACTAACATACGTCAGTTTGTCTTCACTGATACTCTTCAAGTTATCTCTCACTTTCTTCTGCACTGAATTTTCCGCTGGAGCAAAGTCTGTTGATTTTTGAATCAGTCCACCGGCAATTGAACAAGTGTAACAACAGGACTCAAATCTGTTAACAACAAAAACACCAACAAAGTTTCTTTGATAAATACAAAACAACACCAGAGGAACATACTGCTTCCCGAAACTTGAATTACTCGAATACGTACTCGTACTTGTGCTCAAGTACATTTTCCTGAACTTATGCTCCTATGCGAAAATTTGAAATTAAGTGTAGTCGTACTAATACTTACTACTTTGATTCTGTACTTACAACGTACTTAAAACTCTGTACTCACACTAGTGCAGAGGGATATGTTCTCGTGAGTCCATACATCTTTAACACGTCCATGCGGTATTATAGTACTTTGTGGTGCCTATTGATGTCTCTATACTAAGTCTTAAAATAATAAAACACAAATACCAAGACAAAGAGCGTCGTTTGTACTTGTGAAAATTAACTTTGTGTATGAAAATGCATATAAACTTGCAAAAGACCCCATCTATAAAAGTGAAGGAATATTTATTTCATTGTCCCTTAGAAACATTATTGTTATTTTTTCAGTTTAGCTATAAACAATAACGCCATTTGCTATGGGAGTTTTTACAGGGTAAGGTAATCGATAATTTTGCCGAATAACTAACCCATTGTGGGGTACCCCGGGGTAACCGGATATCCATGATTAAAGGAGGTTCACAACGTGTACGTGTGTTTGTGTCAGTGGGTGAGAAGTGAGTGTGTATTCAACTTTGGTTCAAACATTCCTCTTTGACGACTAAGCTGTTTGTCTTCACGCGTGGTCACCTTCTTAGTCTTACTGTCTCTGGTATCAGAAGTCAATGAATTGTTTACCTTCTGTTTCCTGTCCATTTGCACCCTTATCTATTCTTCTTTATGAACATAACTGATACGTTTGTTCAACTAGTTTAACCGATCTCTGTTAGGTTTCTTTGTCTTACCTAATTCGCAGGTAGGTTCACTTCCTCAGCGGTGCCAACATTGGTATATAAAACTGCATGTTCACAGAGAATTTCTAAACTTTCCCTTGGTAATGGTCAATTAACCAAAGAAATGCTGTGGTTGTACAGCTCTTCCTTGTAGAGACTAGCTGGCACCTAGGGGCTATGTAAGTTCTCGTTTTTAGGGTGGAGAAGTAGCTAGAAATAGAAACTATCAATTGTCTGGACCCTGACTGTGGTTTTGTTGTCGGAGAGGATCCCTTAGTTCTTGGGTGGTACTCTGCTACCCTTCTTAAAGAATTAGTAAAGAAATTGCTGCATCAAAAGAGCTTATCTCAACTGGAATACACCACTCATCCGCTGAGTGCTCCAGCTACACACCTGTTTGTTTCGAGTGTTTTGCAGCTATTTAAGAGTTCTTTTTTCTTTTACTGTGTGATCCTCCCCAATCATCCAGGCAAGCGTCACAATTTTATTTGTATGTTGCTTCCTAAGTTAGACCCTGTAGCTGTAAGCTCGTTGGGACATAGCAGTACTATAGTTATTAGTAAGGATTTATTCTGGAACCCTCCTAATCTCATTTGCTGCACTGATCATTAATGACTTTATTTATTCTAAAATTGTTAAAGAAATATTGTATGGTTATGCTCTATGTACAGTAAAGTTAAGTTCCTACATGTGTTCGATCAAAGGTTCTTCTGGGGTTATTCAGTTTGCGTAAATCGTAGCTGGGCTTCGTTATGGGAGAATCAGCCCTTGCAGGTATTTAAAAGGGCTTTTGTTCATCTCTTTTTAAAAATTTTACTAAGAGTGGGTTTACTTACTGATGACTATTTTACCAAGACTTGCTATTTGCCAAGAATTTATGCAACCGTTGTATTTTTATTGCTGCATCTTACATTTATTTTATGTTCAAAAAGTAGTAAATTTTTCTGTTTATATTTTAAAGCAGATACTGCCTTGCTAAATTTATTGCCAGGGTTACCCCCTGTAAGATGTGTAAGGGTTGCCACTCTTTTTGGTAAAAATTTTAGTTATCCTTTTTTAAAGAAGTGGCCAGGGGCACTGATCACCTGTACCCCCTGCTCCCTCATCAGTTATAATTTAAACATTACTAAGAATAATATGTATATTTCTACGTAAGGCTACAGGATGGTATGGAGTTGCTGTAGTCTTTATGATGAGTGATTCATTATTCATGTTTATTAAAGTTGTCACTATTCAGTTGTAAATGTCGAGGTCTTTGCATGCATTCGATAATTGTGTTGCATCGTGGGTTCAGTCATTAAGGAGGATGAGCCTTAGAGATATTTTTGGCCATCCCAATTGTATTTAGATTGGTGGTATGAACATGGGGCTTGCAACTTATTTGCTTCCTTGAACAGGGGGCTGAAACTTACTTAACCAGGGCTATTTTAGACATATGCACCAGCTGGCTAATTAAGTTGTCAAGTCTAGTGACCTTGACAGTATCCCCCTGTTTTCATAGAAATGAAGTGTGTGTCTTCTGTTATCTACTAGGTAAGAGGGTAGTAACCCCTCCCGCGAGAACTGATGTATTCTTAGGCAGTAGTAATCATGTTACATTGGTATCTTATTAATTAAGGTTCATGTTACTGTTTTTTATTTTTATTATTTTAATTTAGTATTCCAAGTGGCATTAAGTTTTATTTATTTAAAATATGAAATGAGGTTTTTTTTATATTTGACCACTCATCTGCCGACTGCTCCAGCTACAACACCTGTTTTTTCGAGTGTTTTGCAGCTCTTTAAGAGTTCTGTTTCTTTAACTGTGTGATCCTCCCCAATCCTCACTCCTTTGCTGTTACGCCACATTTGCATGGGCCATGTGTTACTGACGGCCTTGGGCTTGATGTGCCAGGCTTGGCAGACCAGATGCCACTATAGGGTCCCTCGAGGTTTGACTGGTTAAGACGGCTGGCTTTTCTCGTAGATGTCGGAAGGTCGTAATCACCCACCCGGGGCAGAAGGTAAAGCTGTCAATATTAGGGACGCTGCCACTACTGTACTCTGGGCCAATGCTGCTGGTTTCGGGAGCCATGTGTTTGCAGAATAAGCTGTCGTAGGTTTTTATGAGCTGATTCCGAGAGAAGTCTGTGCTTATATATTGGCTGCCTAGAGCAATGATAGAGAATGCCTGAGCAGTTGTATTTCAATTATATCCATGTTATGATCTTACTATATTTCTATATTTATGTGTCACCATATCACGAACAAGCCCGTTAGGGAAGTCTGACAGTCCTCCGCGGTTTTGGTATAAAAATCCGGGGAGTTTATCTGTGCTCAATCTGTGCTCCCTCGAGCGTGCTTATTGATTTGTTTGCTTGGCCGGTTGGTCAGTGACTGAATCCGGGGAGTTTATCTGTGCTCAATCTGTGCTCCCTCGAGCGTGCTTATTGATTTGTTTGCTTGGCCGGTTGGCAGTGACTGAATGCAATGGAAGCTGTGGCTTGTACTGTTCTTCTTCACTGCGGAAGTCAGGCAAACAATTGGTCAATCAGCCATGCACAACTTGCCTATCAAAAAAGATTAAATTCAGTGATTGACAGGGAGAAGTTGGCTTTCAGACTCTAACCCAGTTGTTCACCGTATGCATATTCATGTACCAAGAAGAAGGCATGAGTAAGGGCAAGGAGTCGAGGGCCTATTGATAAAATATTTTTGAGAGCTATGGTCAACCTCAACCAACTCTTATTATTTTCTTGCTATTTAGTTACATGTGGAGACAAATCCAAACAATCCTTATCCTGTTTGAAGAATTAGTCCTAAATGCTTAGGGAAGTAGGGTGAACGCCCCGTACCCAGCTGCTACCAAGTCGTAGGTGCTTGAGTAGTAGCGTTACACACTTTTACGTGGACACGTGATAAAAGGTCCAATAAATATTAAAATGCACGTTTGTGTCAAAAACTCGCAAACAGCAGAGCTTATTTCTTCAAATTTATATGGTGGATACATCTCCAGGGGTGTTGTCAGAGGTCAAAATTTACATTTTGCAATTTTGTTGTTGTTGTTATAGTATCAAGGGAGATTATGAAATTAACATGGAAACTTGAAAGTTGAAGTAAAAGTGTCATTTACTTCAAAGGTAAGTAAGGATCGTAGAAACCGAGGTCACAGGTCACGTGAATTAAGGTCAAGTGTATATTTAAGGAACGTTATTTTGTCTGAAAATTTCTCCTTAACGACCAAGCCGTCTGCAAACTTGGTGGAAAGAGACGTCTTGATAGGAAATTGTGTTTTGCGGATCCCCCGCGTAAGCCAAAGCTAAAGGTCAACGTTTGAAAACATAGAAAGTTTTGCGGTAACTTCAAAAGAAAAGATTGAATAAGCACTGGGCTTTGACAGGTGCAAGTCAAATGACAAATACCACAAAAATATTATGCTGCTTTGGAAACTGAGGTAAAAACCCACGTAGTTTAAGAGCACTTCAATTTCAACAAAGATTGTGAATCAAAAGCGCGAACTTCGTACAGAGATCAACCAATTTCCATCAAACTCAGTTGGATGAAACCCCGTTGTTAAGAATTGTATCAAATTGTTTTAAAACAAGTAACAAGTTACTAAGCACTACTGAAATTTTGTCAGAAAGTACTTAGCCTACTTAAAACTCAATGGATACTGTTAAGTTAGATGAACTGTAAAGTTAATTAAGCAACAACTTTTAGAGTGTGCAATGAATTTGTCCGGATACACAGTAAATACTGTTCATTTTTTCTCTTTTTAGAAAGAAAACTATTACGTGTAAAAGAGGTGCAAGAGTAAAGGTACTTAGGAAAGACATTCAGTACAAAATTGTTAAGATGCCATACCAAAGCACTATATGCACAAATCCACTAAACAATAGTCTACAGAAAACACAAGAAGTACAATCTGACCTCACAACACTCCCAAAAAGCAATTATTGATTTACACCTGTCAGAGTTTACCCCGACTTAACTGCTCTAACCCCACCTCGAATGAGGGGCTTAATTAAGCGTTCACACGAGGATAATGTCAGGGTTACATCAATAGGTGGAACAAGGGTAGGTCATGAGTGGGGCATGCCAGATCTCGTGGGAACAGAATAAGACGGACCATGTTACCAAAGGTCAATGGTCAGAAGTCACGGTTCAGATTTCTTCAACTCGGTTATTGACGTGTGAAGTCAAAGAAAATAAGCTTTTAAAAAATTAGTTGCTAATGAAATGAGGTCAAATGAAAGTGAATTTAGTCATCTGTAAGCCTACAATTTTACATCAATGAAAAAGGTGCTTTTTCCGAACTTAGTGTGTGACATCCACATTCTAACTTGTACGATCCATTAAGGTCATGTAATATCCCATTCAACGTTTCAGCGTTCGACCTCTGGTGACTTTATATGGGCGCTGATCTCTACCAAAACAGTTTCCAAATAGGAATAATATCAATATACTAAGTATGGGATCCCTCAATGTGGACCTTTTGGTTCTTTTTATGCTCTTTAATATGACACATGTATGTATTAAGTATCAGAAGTTCATTTGTCGCACATATCCTGAAATATACTTTTTACAAGGTTTTCATATTTTTTCACAATGTTTTACTTCTGTTGACTTCGATTAAGAGCGGTCACGCTGAAAATGTCATTGCAACAGTTAATTTCAAGTTACAAATCTAAGGTACTAGTCTAAGGAGCTGACTCATGGCGGGTACTCCGGGGTCAGTGGAAATCTATTACAGTGGGAGGGGTCAGAACGTGGCAATGTGGGTGGGTGGGTGTGTATGTTTGTGACACTTTGACCGTTAACACGTTATTTCAAGAAGGGAACTCTGACATCTCTCAAACTTGGTACAGAGATGCTCCATATTTAGAGCAAAAACTATTGTTTTTGACAGAGGTGAAAGGTCATCTGGGGTCACTATCGTCAAACTATGAAAACATTGTTATCACTATAAACCATATTGGGAAGCCTGGATGGATTCCATACTCAGTATCAGGGTGTCTTATGGTGATAGAAAGAACCCTATTAGTTAGCAACCTAACAATAGGTTGCCAGACCATCCGCCTTCTATAGATTATGAACAACCCAGCGTACCACTCAGAAAGCCAGTCTTTTATCTGGTAATTCGTAAACAGCTTTTAACTTTTGCTGCTATGCTTCTCCGAAAGATATCGATAATAAGAACACCATTGATCTAAAGTTTGAAGCGCGCCGAGCGGGCAAAAATTTTGGTAGTTTTCAAAGGATTGGCAAAAATAGTTTGAACAACATTTGTGACAGAAAATGATAATAATAGTCCCATCACTTGGTCGCAAACACCCCTCACTCAACCCCCTACAGAAATCTGTAGCCTAAACGTATTTTGGGATCATTTTTATAATTTTCAGAATTTTGTCAGAAACCGATCGAGAGTAGGCGCCCCCTGTACCCCCGTGCCGGAGTCATTGCGTAGTTTGCAGATATTCAGTTACTTGAAACATCTGAAAGGCAAAATCAGTACTGGATAGGAGTAAACAGCGATGTAGGGATTTCACCTTACTTTGTAAGAGTATTCTACGTGTCATGGAATGAGGCATTTATGCTCTTCCGTAGTTTTTACTTGTTACCACACCTTTAGACAAGTCTCTACGAAGGCCAAGTTTCTTCATGATCGCATCTAAATTGTCGTGTTTTCATAGAGTTCCGTTGGTTTGTGAAGGTATGCAATGATTTTAAAATTTCTGCGTTTAAGGAGATTTATATCAGGCCTCAGGATTTGTTACCCGCGTTGTTTTTAGGATTTTTGTTAAAGGAAAAAGAAATATTGCTTTCTAAGTAGGTACATATGATAAAGCAACGAATTATAAACAAGTAGCAGCAATAAGCTTTGTTGTA
>WURT03346305.1:0-24038 GCA_009936505.3 Holothuria glaberrima | reverse complement strand
TTTGGCATGTGGTTTTTCTAATTTGTTTGGTCAGTTTGTAGTAGCATATTGAGCTTAGTGCATTAAGACTTCGAAGCCTAACACAAGAAAATACTTTACTTGTTTTACAATTTCGGACTTGGACTCGGACTTGGACTCGAAGGCACTGGACTCGGACTTGGACTCGGACTTGAACTTATGGACTTGGACTCGACTACAGCTCTGGTAACAGGACAGCTAATGCGTTGATCATTAAACAGTATCCGGTAGGCAAACATTCTCAGTAACCACCACCCCATTTCACACTCTTTTCGTCCAAATGCTGTGCACAACCCTCCTCTGGAACAGTGACATAGGCAGGATATCAATACTTCAATATTTGTAGGTATAAACAATACCAAATTCCTTAAAATTTTCAAGCGGGATGCATATAAAATACCTGCCCGTTTTTGACAGTTTCAATGTTCGTTACAGCAGGGGGTTCCCCCTGGTTACAGTTTGAAGAACGCTGATGTTGAAATTCGACGAAAGTGCAATTTATGAATGGGACTTCTGACATTGCAGATAAAGAACGTTGTCAGTGGAAAGTAAAAGTTATCTCACTCAAGTTTGTTTTTCATGGTCATGTGCATTAACATTAACATCAAATTTGTCTTCTCAATTTGTGTGGGTGACATTTACCTTTGGCATGCATTGTATCTTAGGCATGTCCTGCATGTGCATTTCCTGGATGATTATTAGCATCTTCAAAGCAAGAATGCAACAGTGCTGTAACATGAGGCTTACATTAATTAGTAGACTAAATTTTTAAATTTAAAAACAACATTCGAACCTGTGACGCCAATATTTCTTAACTGTCTTACACCAGCAATACTTCAACGGTAAGCAGCGACAGTACCTTCTAATGCGGCCTCCGGACTAAAAGGACTGATTGTACACTCTGGGAGTTGCAATGGCAATCCTGGTGTAGACCCGGTCTTTCTAATGACAGCTCCCTCTACAGACACCATGCAGGGGTTTGCCTGACGGACACTGACGCCTGTTGGCCCAGGGAGCTGGAAACTCCCCATAGAGGGTCACCAGACTTTTCGAAGTCGGGGCACTGGGGCTAACATCGTTCCGCAGGAGAGATATGCCAACATAAGGGTTTGAGAGGCTTCGTCGTGGTGACGCAAAGCATTCCCCCGTTGTGGTCCAGGGACCTGTTGTCGTGGTGACGCAAAACCTTTTCCCGTAGGCGTTGGGGACCTGTTGTAGGCCCCTTGCAGGGTCAAGGGACAACGGGATTTACGAAGTTTTCACTATTAGAACTAAACTTTAAACTATCTCCAAAATGGCATTGGATGTGCACTGAAATAGACCACAAAAATAAAAATCACAGTTTTACCATTTTTGTTATTCCAACTCGGATTAACCATTTAATGATTCGGGAAGAGGCTGCGAGTTGAGACGACTGATAATTTTAAGGTTTGTAGTTATCTTTAGAACCATAATTCCACACTTCCTTGACAAAATGGATTAATGTTGAGACAACTTCCCTCCAGGTATGCAACAAAGAGGAAGCCTTTACATTGGAGCATCTGTCGAAGGTTCATCTATTGGGGAGAATACCGAGCGGCGGCGCTGGGTAAATGTGGAAAATATGTATGTGATTAAGAGGGTTGGGTGCCTTAAAATTATAGCAGATTCCTGCATCATTCATAGCAGTAAATGAGTAAGGGGATGAACTGCTCCTGCTGAGAAAACCCTGTGCATGCGGTAAACGTGCAGAAAATTTTGGTACCCAATAGAAACGCAAGTAATTCTATATGAAGGATGCCTGGTGTGGTGCTTTGCCTCGCATAGGTGAGAAACCAAGAGAACAAAGTTTCCTTTTAAAATTTTCAGTCACCGTTATTTAGAATAAACCAAATTCAGCCCACGAGATAAAACCGCTGTGTTCAAGTATCCTCTTATGATTTAGTTGGATGCGCGTTAAAAAACAGAAATCGCAGTCTTAACTGTTTTTGAACATGGAATTGGACTAAAAGATAATCGATATGTGGGAATTAAATCGAAACGAGAGGTCTCACAGAGGCAGTGGTCCCACAGCTCTTGAAAATAGATTTTAAAACAAAAATTGTGGAATACATTTCCCAGTAAGGCAGTTTTTCACAAAGTTAACAAAAACAGATAAGAGTGAAGCACACCTCAAAAATTACTTTTGAGAATATTTCAGGACATTTTAACCACTAATTGACTGATAAAGTGACAGTGGTCCCCTGTTCAAATCGATATATGTATATATGCTATATATGTATATAGCTATACATAGACCTATATAAAGGTGTATGGATGGATGGATATATGGATAGATAGATAGATAGATAGACAGACAGCCCCAGCGGCCAGCCAGCCAGATAGCCAGATAGATAAATAGACAGAGAGACAGACAGACAGACAGACAGACAGACAGAAAGAAAGATAGATATATATAGATATAGGTCGAAAGTTAAAATACATGTTGTAAATTTGAACTACCGTAGTCGACACACACACATATATATATATATATATATGTATATGTATGTATGTGTGTATTTATATATATATATATATATATATATTTCTGCATATTTTTTAATACTCAAAATATCATTCGGGCCGCACAGGAGCACGGTAAACTTTTGGCGGACCACGTGCCCCGTCCCCTTCACCGTGGCGAAGACACCAACTCCTTCAAGCCCCATCAATTTTCCGCATTAAAACATCGTAAGCGTTTTAACACTCTCAGGCGAACATGCAGTTTCGATTTTGCGTGTCAGGGCAGCAGCTGTTTTCTGTCAGTCAGGGGAAAACGGAAGTCACCGTAAAGGTTAGTTTTCATGTCATGTGGTCAGGTGGGTTGTAAATTAAAGGGGCTCACTGAGTTGAAATTGATTATTTTTGTGATGAGTTTGAAGGAACTCATTGCATGACAATGCTTCTAATTAGCCTCATCACCCGTGTATCACTTCTTATAGTTACTGAAAATGTGAGAAATTGTAGTTATTGTGGACAGGGATTTCATATGATTACTATCTAATGGCAAAAAGTGTCTGGTCACAAATTTGTAATAAATGATTTTAATCATTAATTGCCCTATCATTGTCATTTCAGTTGTGAGTCAGATGTACAGAATCTCTTAGTTTGATCGATTACCATCAACATATGAGTAAATCTCAACAGGTGTGAAATAAAATCATGAATTGTGTGAACCAACTCAATAAGCCTTTAAGAATAAACGAACTGACGTTTTAGGATTATTTTTTTGTTTTACTTTGATAACAAAATTGATTCAAATTAAATCATGCAATGAATCATGTCCCAGAAACATTTGCCTGCATCATAAAATTTGTTTCCGCATACAAAATCAGCGATATCACCGATATCAGGATATGGTGTAATGTGACACTCCTTGCCAGTCTCAACAAATGGTTATTCTGCAGCCAACGAGAATATCAGTTTTGGTCTTTGTGGCAGGCTGTGTCAGCCTTCTCTGGTACATTTGATTAGTAAGAACATTCTTGGGCAATCAGTCATTCCCATCTACTACAAGAACACGGTAATTTGTTTTGACAAGACTTACGTCAACAATGGAAATCTTTCGATTGGACCGTCTCAAAGGAACATATGAAAGCTAATAATAGGGATATATTTTGTGTCTTGGCTAAAGAGCAAGGAAAACTTCTTCTTGCTCTCCCTTCATGGGAAATTTTTGAGAACTTCAATAAAATAAAGGTCTTTTACTGTTTTAATTGTTTGACTTCATCACGTTAGTACACTTTTTAATCATTTATATCGTGTGATGTGGGGAGTAGGTAGACGTAGGAGACGGAGAGGCTGTAGCCCCCAATCAAATATTTATGTGAAAATTTGGGCATTATGCTGAGAATTTTTCGAAAGGAAAAAATCTATAACCAATATGGAAGGGCAATAACACGGCAAATGATTGTATGTAATTGGCATACGATCATTGTGTAACAACCGATGCTTGCCTATATCGCATGTACATTAACATGTTGAACGCGCGCCCGGAACGTTTTTGGTGGTATTTTTCGGGCAAGTTACAGCCCCCTCCCCCAATCAAATTTGGCTCCTACGCTCTTGGTAGTTGCCGTTCTTGTTTAAGTGGTTCTATTAATATACTGTAATTCTTACACTATCATTAATTTATTTTCAATTACAGGTAAACGAAAAGACCCTTTGCTCTTGGCAGACTCCGTATAGGGGCAAAGTTTTATTTAAGCCATGTAGTGTTTGAAAGAGTATACCCTCTGCAGGCTGTTCGAATCTGTGAAGGTTTGAAGTGGATATGGGATACCCCTCCCCCCATCAAAAAACATGAAGTTGCTAGCAACTCACAGTCCAAACATATTTAGGTATAGCCCTAGAGTTCTAAATACGATTGAAAAGTGCATTTTGACTGACATTCATTCAAACAATACAGTTTTACTCTGGTTGATCACCGCTGACTTGTACAGACAGTTGTGTTCCCAATGATTAATCTCGTACACAGTCACTTGTGAGTCGATATATGTGACCTCGCATTACAGCACAAGTCACTTTTTACTGATAAAGGTATACCACCATTTAGAGTTAGAACTGTAAAGGCTATGTGTACCGGGTGGACCTCGAGCTTATTAAATTTAGTGCAAGCTACTCTGCCTCTGTCTTGGAGGTGTACTAGACAGTTTTTTTCATCAATATGAAGGGATAACATCAGTCATCAGCTTATACCAGATATCAGCTATAGCTTCAGGTTTACCTAAGTTTCCAAATGTAGTAACTACATGTACTAGTATTTCGAAAAACAAACGTAGAAACAAAGTGAAATGTTTACCATAATGATTAAATTTAATTGCTACTTCACCCTTACGAGATTAATTTCTGCTCAAAAAATCGTTAAATGGGGTTAAGTTGAACCCGAAGCTGTGGCGTCGCTAGACTTATTTAGTGGGGGAACTAGGTGCACACCGTTTCGCCAGGGGGCACGCCAACATGAAGGACTGAGCAGTTGTTGGAGTCGTCGTGTTGGCCCAAAGCGCTCCCCTGAAGGCATCGGGGTCCAGGGCACACCGAATGGCCCCTGGTAGGGTCCAGGGACAACGCCATAATGGAGTCCAGGGGAAAACTCCCAGAGTTATAGGGTATTTACAAAACCGAGAACATTAAAATGAAGCAAAATGAATGCATATAGCAAATTTATTGACTTTCAGCACCAATTTTCATATTTTTCATAATTACAGAGGAAAAAAGTCCATTACTGTGATGTTCTATTTTACTCCACAAACTTGGAGAAAAAATGGGACCACAATATGCAAATGTCTTCTCGTTAGGTAGACTTACAAACACCAATCACCATACACCTTATGTTGTTTTCCCTTTTTTGAAAAGGCAGTTTCTGCAGACAGACCACAGCGGTGCGTCTAGCAGTAGTGGGGACAGGTTCATAGAAATTCATTTTGGCCCCTCCCGCCATCCGTTACTAATGACAGGTAAAGACAGAATACGTAGGAAAATGCCGATGATGAAAAAAATTGCCTCCCTGTGCCACCTCTGTACCCTACGCTACCACTCTCCCGTTGTGACAGATATTGTCTACACACAATGTTGCACATATCCAGCAATACACCTCACAAATGATCATAAGATTTTTGTAAAGTTTGGATACACACTAACTCATCACGGATTAAATGTGTTTGACCGACTTTTCTGTTGTGTATTGTCCCATTCTGTGTTTCCACTATCCGTGCTATATAGATCACCGTGTTCGCACTTGGCAATGCTATGCCTGCATGTGCGTAACCTTTATGTTAACGATGAAGTCATCTTACCTTTTCAAACACAGTAACACGTATTTATCAAAATCTTCTTTTCGGCATTCTTTTGATAGCCTATCATAAACTGACAAGCTATTATAGCAAATCATGGTGTAATGTCAAATATTAGATGGAGGCTGACCTTGGATTGACGAGCAAACTGGAGGATGCACCATAGTACCCAAACAGATAAGAGAAATGCTACGTTTACTTCAGAGGCGCCGTGCCATTAGTGGCTCCAAGACCCCACCCCACCTCCACCCCACCTCCACCCCAACTCTACCCCAACCCCACCCCGAAAATTCGATTGATGCATAAACAATGCACCAAACGTGATGGAAATTAGTTTCAAAACTTGCCAAACCTTTTTCTGTATTCTCTTCGTATTTCTTTATTTGTCCTGTAATTTAACAACATTTTACAGATATTGTTTACAAGATGTCCTGTTTACAGGGTTTGCGAGCACTTAACTTCTACCGCGATATTTTTTACCTGAGAAATGGAAATATTGGCCGGGTTTGAGCAGGCTTACAGGAAATTTTCATACCATTCAGAACATCATTCATACATAAAGCATGAAAGGCAAGTTAACTCATGAAAAATTTATTTACCAAAACTCTTAAACTTTTAAATGATGTAACATTCATTATTCTTGTAATGTGTAATATTCTGGGAAATAAAACTATTACATAGTTTATCGGTCAGACTAAACTATGACTGTTCCGTTCTATTGTTCCTTAACGAAAGAATATAGCACATGCCTAGTTATTTCATTTTGTCCAGCACCAAGAGGTGCCCTGCGGGGGTATCAGAATGTAAGACCTTTACATAAACTATTTATAGCTCATGAGATATGTTTTGCTTACAGGAGTTTCACTGTTTGACATCTCATTACCTCGGATGACCTTTGACCTCCGTCAAACACCATAAGGTGCTGGAACTAAATGTGGACGGTATCTCTCATGAGCACCCCTCAAAGTTATACTTCTTGAGATATCGTGTTTATGTGGATTTCTCCATTTAACGTTTAGTGACCTAAAATGAGCTTTGACCTCTACCAAAGACAGTACCCTCCTTGAATTCAGTTTGGAGCATTAACATGCTAAGTGAGACAAAAAGTTATTTCTCGGGTTATCATGTATACTAGAAAAAACTGTCACAATATGGACTCCGGCAACCTCAAATGACCTTTGACCTTAACGAAAACCAAAGGACTTCAGTGGAGCCTTCCCATTCTGACTGCAAGATCCATCAATGCTATCCTTCATGAGATATCATACTTAAAATGTTTTTTTATCGTTTGACCTCTAGTGGTATTACACTATATGCAATAGAGGCTGTAGAATTTTGCACTTACAGTTAATTGTTATAGGCTATCCGCCCATTTAGTATGCGATGCCCTTCTGTTTACCTTCTTGAGGAATCGTTTATACAAACATTACACAAGTTAATTAATTTTTCGGATTTCATCCTTGGTGACCTGAGATGACATTTGATCTCTTTCAAAGTAATTAGCTTCTTTCTCTTACCAAAACGTATCTTTTTATCGAGTATGAAGTGCCCATTATTCCTACCTTGAGATATCTTTTATAATTTTATTGTTAATTCTTATGACCTCAAAAGTCCTCTGTTATCCCCCAAAACAACAGCGCTCTTCGATGCTGACCTGTCAAGACGATGGAAGTTTCCTACCATTTCAGTGTCGACAACTATTCTGATCAACACACCTACCCCCTTCCTATACAGACGATGGAAGTCGATGAAACTTTTGGGCACTGTTTCCAACCAGCCTGCGTAACGGCCCTCTGTGGCTTCAGTAATTCTTTCTGCTTTATAGCGACAAGCTGAAAGTAAATCTTTATTTGCCCCTCTTGTTAGAGGTCATTTACCTTCATACATCTATTTCCATGCTCTGTGGTATTGCTTTCTGTGTACCATTTCAGCTCTGCTAATCTTTACTCAGTATGTACATACCCCTTTTCAAAACAGTTGATGTGGTTACTGAGAAGTACTTACGGTCGTTATGACTCAGATGTTACCAGTTTAGGGCTGGGAAAGTGTCTACCTCACTAACCTTTCGGTGACACGTAAGGTTTAATTACTTCACTTCAAACCTACAAACAAAACTGTCCTACGGCAACAGATGACACAACTGTTCATTAATCATTTAATAACAACGGTAGTTCCTTTAAAGGGAAATATTGCGTTTAGAATGCACCAATATTGCATACAACCAAAATACCTTCAATTATCATTAAACCGTTCAGTCTCACCAATAAACTCTAGCAATAGCTTTATCTCCTCAAAATATTCTGCAAGAGTAACGGATGTTACATCATTTGAATTTTTGAAAGTTTGGGTGAACAAACTAGTTTTGTGCAACAAATAACTGAATTTCATCCTGTAAGATCCTTATTTCTTGAAAAGAAAGCTACCATACTGCCTTATTTTGAATTGTCTACCAGTCTGTATCTGTAAATATTGGTTTAAAAGATATAAAAATTATCTGTAAAGCAAACGCAATATTTTCCTTGAAGATCAAGATACGGGTTGATGTCATGTCGCTAGAGGACCCATTCGCCTAAAGTTGCACCTCTGCACTTTCTCCACCTTTCCCCAGAGTTGCTATCTTTACTTAAATCTCTTGAGCAAACAAGCTTCTAAGGTACTATTGACCACAACTCTCGTGGCTTGCAAGGTGTATCACACAGTCTATTAGGCTGTTCACGGTTACGACACTGGTTGGCATTGGTTGGCATAGAGCATGCGCAAGAATACATGCGTGAATGTTCGGTGTTGCGCGTGTAAACGCTTGTGCGATTGTACGCAGAAAGTAGACGAATTGGAATCTACAGGTGCGTTTTTGTCAACTGTTAGTGTTAGTTTTTGATTGACAGGTCTATTGTGACGTCACCCGAGAGACGCATTCGCCATGGTGATTATCTAACAGAACTAACAGTCTCAACTGGTTGTTAGTTCTGTTAGAACTAGGCCACGCCTTCTAACAGTCGACTTAAACGCACCCTACATTGTGACGACAGTGTAAGCGCGTCTCACAATCTCTTTTACCGACACGCGGTGACGTCTTTGTTTGTCAAACAGTGAATGAGTCTATTGTTCAGGACTAGACATGCGCCACTGCACAACCTTTTCAGTGCACAGAAGATGGGAGAGCTAGGTGTAAGACAATGACTCAAGCTCTAATAAACTAAATCAGAAAACCCACCCAGACAGGCACACGACGGGATTTTGAGTTCTCAGAAGATGTAACTTATTACTAATGGAAATATTAGCAGCTTGGTTGCACCGTGATTTGAATTATAGTGCCCCAACTTTTTATTTTTCTGATATCTGAACCTCCCCATCTCTGAACCCTCCCATCTCTTCTAATTTGTTACAAGCGAGGACTAGAGAAGGGCGTTCTGTAAGTCTCTCAATTTAGATTTAGTAAGGCAGCCAAAATTTTATTAAGAGAGGGCACTGGAGCATTTCAGAAGGAGGGAAGGTTGATTGGAATTTTAGTGTTGTATCTGTTTTAAATGTGGGCGAAGTATAGAGAAACGGTATAGTTTTCCAGTCTAAAAATTCCAAGATGTTGCAGACTCGTGGGGGAGGGGTGGGGAGGGATGACCATTCCAAATTGTTGCAGGCACGAAAGGGGGGATGGGCAAAACTTTATTACTTCGTAATGGCGCTACTGCAAATTGGTTACTCGTTAAATCAAATTTACATGCAGATTGGGCTTGTTTCAACCTTACGTCCTGAATGTCGCAAGCGGGAAGCAAACCTAACTTCGTTATCTCGATATCTTAAAGGTTGATTGTTTGCGTGTCTTTGACCGTAATGCACGATTAATTAAAGTTGTCCATATTTTAAACTAGAATAGCGGACATAACCTAAGGAAGAACGTTGCGGCTGTTGATTACACTGGAAATGGTGTGTTTCCCCTCCCTACGGGGAATTCCCCTCCCCGTTAAAAAAATGCCCCTTCCTCCGAGTGATATTTTCCAACTTCTTCGAGTGCCTTAGTGGACATTATGAACTTTGTTATCCCCAACGGTAGTTGGTCGCCCGACGATGTACCTTTTCTACTTATTTTTCTATCAAGTAAGGCAGATTCTTTGGCAGGAACCCAAAAGTTTTCGACTCGCTTCACACACAGCGGGCTTTCGTTGTTCGTTTTATAATTTCGTCGGGTACTTAAGTTCCGCTCCATATAGGTAAACAGTACAAGAACTCCTTCCGGGATACCGATTTAATGTAACTCGCGGTGGAAGGTTTGACTGTTTCATCAGGCCAGAGAGGTGGATATCATACTTTACAATGAATCTTATCCGCAATAGGTGTCAAACGCTTCTAAGTGTATCTGAGAATTTTCGCCCCCTATTGCGGGTAACACAACTACGCAAACCACATTTACTGGAAATTATTTAATCTGCACCTCACTCGGCACAAAACATATGCAGGTGTATATATATATATATATATATGTTGTACAAAATATGTTGTGTCATAAAATGGTTTTGTACTGACGTTTTCTGCTAACTTCTCATTCAGGCTCACCCCTCCCCCTTGTTGCCGTCCTCCCTGTATACTATAGGCGTCGCCGGTTTCAGGGATTCGGGCGGCTGTTCACCTCCCCCCATACGCAAAAACCTGGGCAGTGGAACTAATAATGAATACGTCCGGTGTGTAGGCAATATACAATGTCAGATGACGTCAGGGCCAATCACTTCTGTAAAACTTCGTTTAGGAATTCGAAAAGATCAAGATAAAACAGGTCCCTTAATGAGTTTACCTTGATTTATTCTTCGAATAATCTTCCAAATTATGAAATGTAGAGATGATTGGGATAATAAATTAAGTAGGCTCTCCTGGCCAGATCTAAAAACGAATGATTTGGGGAAAATACAAGCTCCTGGAACGCCATATGCGTTGCTACTTCATGTTTACTTGTGACTCAACTCTCTGTATGGAAGTAGTTTACTATTATGAGATGGAGACCAGTGGGTCTCTGATTAGCAGAGAAACACCATTTATAAATAATGGACCAATAACAGAGGGATAAGAGACAAAACAGGTGGGGTGTCGTGTGCAGAGTAGTCAATTAATTTGATGAGCCTAAAATACATACTTCACTACAATAGATAGATTCTATTGTAAACGCCGTTTATTGAATGTCAAATGCTTTGTTAAAAGCTCTAACTCAGAAAACAGTACTTAAAGACATACATTCCACAGACCCAGACTTCAAAAAAGTGGAACCTTCTGCCGTTGTGCGTGATGCTCCGCATGAGCAATGGAGTAAAGGGAAAACAAGCCAGTGAGCCAGAACTGGAGAAAAGGCCGTGGCCGGCTCGACTTGAACCAATTGGTTGGAAACTGGGCCGTTAAACCTCGCCTAACTAACTAACTAACTCCGCAGACCCACAGTAGTATAATTTTAGTGTGGGGTATCAAAATTCTCAGTTGGTGACTGCTCTTTGATTGACAGCAAAGTTTGAAAATTCAAAAGTGCAGTGTAGTTCACATTTCACACAATGCAGATAGAGTGATTTAATTACTCATTATAGCCTTGTATACTCACCAGGACATTGCCTTCAGCAATGAAATAGGTTTATGTCTGCACAAGAGCTTTATACAGTTATGGGAGGGGCTACATGTTGCTTATTAACAGTGTCTATGGATGACGAGAATTGCCCTTTCGTAATGTATTCGCTCAATCTGTATGTCTCAAGTTGTTACATAGAAACATTGGAATAAACAATTTCATGAAAATGGCGCAAAATATCGAAGAGGGGAGGGTGTGGAGAGACTGTCTTAGCAGTATAGCTATTACGATTATATAGTCCGTATGATAGCGATATATCTTCATCGTACATATATTTCACAATATTCTCCAAAGCTTTTCAATGAAAATTTCTGTTTCTTCAAGAAGGAAGCTGAGTGTTTGATCCTGTACTTCGATGTGTCTTGCTTGTTGACTTACGCCCTCTTCAAGCTCTGTAACCGATGATGAAGAGGGATGTAAAACAACATATAAAAGCATTTGTGTTCTTCGTAATATATTCCCACGTACTTCCACGTCAAACCAAACATTTCTTTTTTACAAAAGTTTCTCATCGCCACTTCCGAGTCGCCTTCCGCTGCCTCCTCAAATGTTTTGATCATTTTGAAAAGGGGCTTGAGCCTTTTTGTATAAATATTACACTATGGGCAGATGAAAGCAGGGAGGTGATCACCTCCTTGATGGAAGCAAATCTGATTCTTGATGCACAACGCCTGTGTGTTTGTGGGGTGGAACGGGAGTTCATTGGTGTTAAATGAATGATGTTCGGATTTGGACAGTGTATAGGAGATAAACACTAGCTAGTCAATTTCGAATAAAATGTCGAAAGGACCCTTGTTATAGGAACCCTTTCTGCACACAGCAACTGTCCTAACGCACTGTTACCGAAAGTAAATGTTTAAATAAAAAGTAAAAGCAAAAACCGTATCGTCAATGGGAAGATTGAAACATGTGACTCACACGGCAGTGACCCGATGACCTGTGTAAAATTTGGTTGGTTTGCATGTGTGTCAACACGTGGGGAACAGGGGGACCTACCCTTTTTTGAAAGTGGAGGCATATCTTATAGTTTTCCGCCGCTACCCACTTTTTTGTAGCCCCTATTAAAAACAGTTGGCACGTTTCTTATTCTTTAGCTTACAATATAGATAATTCAATAAAAATCAAACTCGTTAATGGGAGAAAAGCCATTTTAATGGATTAAAATGAGAAAATTTCTCAGACTCACCGCAGATTACCTGAAATAAACTTTCTTCGGTCCTCTCTAGCGGGCCGCGGATCCCTTGTTTCTAGAGCTTTGCGATTTGTGCTTGAATTATTTTTGGTCAAGGTTATGTCCCCCACTTTTAAGAAGCCGTTGATTCTCTTGCCAGTATGTAGCATATTTTTGACGATTTTCTGGATCCAAAGCCTTGTGGCGCTTAGCACTGTGCCTTCAAAAATACGACGATGAAAATAGCTCGACCATGCAAGATTTTCGTTCAACATTTGGTGGACAGTATCAAGTATTTGATTCTCTTTCCCTTACTTTACTGAAAGAGTAAATTTATGTTAATTTCTCACTCCCAAAGTCAATTGGAACAATTGCAGTAATTTTGAGCGCTGTGCTTTTCTTTTAAGAAAGCTACACAACATTCCTTCTGAGTGTGCTACGCTACAAACGCAGGCCTAAGACACCATTCAGTGAATTGCCACTCTGACTCCACCTTGCTACATTCGCAGATTAAAAATCTGGAAGGACATCCTTAAGCCTCTTCACCTTTAAGGCATTAAAATACATTTTACAAATTCGTAACCAAGCCAGTGGCCAAGAGGCCCAGGGGGCTGAGCCCCCTAGAAAATTTTAGAAGGCTATTTCTTTAATCAATTTTGATTCATCTCGACCCCGGAAAAATATCCCCCCCCCCGTTTGAAGTCATTTCTCCTTTCTTCATTACCCTGCTTTATATAATCTTGACAGGTTTTAACAAACAAAAAGGTACCTGCCGTCATCACGATCCCACGTATTACAGAGAATAATGTTATTCATGTGACACTTACACTCACGCATCCTTGAGATGGAAATAGTAACGCTACCACCATGATCCTTACATATGACCTTCTTCTGTTCCATATATGCTTGCTCTGGCCTATGGGCTACAATGTACCGCAGTTACCTCATATGCTTTTTAATGCCGAAGAGGATATTTCCGTACCAATTTCCTCTTTCACACTTCAAAATGAATGAGGCATGTTAAACTAATATTTTCAAAATACGCATGCAATCAACCATGAAGAGTGACTAACCGACCCAAATCTGGAACTTCGCATTTTGGTAAGGGCGCCATCAGTTGGCAACAAAACTATCGCCCAAAACATTTCTTTCAACGTTGAAATCAGTTGTGACTGAATCATTGATTTTTTCAAGAAAGCTTTAGAGTTTGACGGTCAATCAAACTGTAAGATGCGAAAAAAGAATTTGCTTTTTTTCTTTGCTGCCTTGGACAATCGTATCTTCTTAGCCACACTCGATGTTACACAAAATGGCACATTAAGTCTCATATGTAGTAAACGTACAAGTTAAAAAGTGGCCTATGTATGTCTACTGATTCAAAACCCACTATATCAAAGCATAGGGGTAGAACACCTTGTAGCTAATTTCACTTCATAAAATCAGTAGATTGATCAAGTGTCTGTTGTAGTTTTCATGTAAAACTGACAAAATATCATTGAGTTTGTTTGATTATATTAACTTAAAGTCATCACTCTTTATTTCATTACGTGATCCATTTGTCAATAATATATTAATTGAATACGGATGTCAACTGCATGTGCTCAAGTCCCATAGAAATGGGGTGCTTTTGAAAGATTTTTCATTATTTCAATAACATTAGCAAGCTTAACAGCGCAATGTGAGAAACACTCTCAAAAGTGTCTATACATTTAGTATTTGTGTATTCCTATTGTTATTTTACTAACGCAATTCATTTTGTCAAACTTAAGAAAGAGTTACTGAACACGGCTATTTGGTTTTACAAGATAAAAACGTTCCGTCTTTTAACATAATTTGGTAGCGGGACCTGAATATTAAAAGCAGCTGTCGCCATAACTGAAATATCAACACAAAAATAGAAATCTTTTCTTATTGTCCATTATTTTCAATATGTATGTTGAGGGGCGGCGCCAGGGTATTTTGATAGGGGTAGGGCAAACCTTGGGGTGAGTGATCGCTGTCCATGGGAAGGGATTTTAGGGGTGGGGGACACCCCCTCCCATTTGAGAATTTTTTGGTAATTTTAGGATGCTTAGACGCAAAATGGTGCTGTCTTTGTGATATATTTTGAACTGATCATATATGGCTGAAAAATGTTCATAATATAGTGAATTCTAATTTTGGTTGGTTGAAAGAGGCCCGCTTTGGGGAGGGGTTTAAGGGGGAGATGTCCCCCCCCCCTTGGAGAAATGTTTGGTGATTTTGGGATGCTTGGACGCAAAATGGTGATGTTTGATCACGTAGGGCTGAAAAATGTTCATAAATTTGTGAATTCTTATTTTTGGTTGGGTGAAAGAGGGCCGTCTTGGGGAGGGGTCTAAGGGGAGGTTGTTCCCCCTCCCCTTTGAGAAGTTTTTGTTTCTTTAATGTTGCTTAGATTGAAAACGGTGCTGTCTTTGGGATATTTTCGGAACTGATCATATATGGCTGAAAGATGTTCATTATTTTGTGAATTCTAATTTTTGGTTGGATGAAAGAGGAGAGAAGCCTTTGTTGTCTAAAAGAAGGTTATGTTGTCATTAAACCTCCTGAAGCCCCCTTTTAGACACTTTACTGCCTTCTATTTGGGGAAAGTTTTTACGCAAAAATACGTGCGTGGAGTCCACAGAAACATTCTTGAACTATGAGACCTATGAAAATTTTTTTTGCTTCATTTGTGCATTATAAAAGGGTATCTAAAGGCCGCAAACACCGGAATAGGGCTTCCTGCACTCTTAAAAAAATGGGCAAAATTTGCCCAACACGGGGCATCTATTCAACAACCTAAACAGATGGGCAAAAATTTGACCAACCAAATTTGGTAAAGTTTGAACCCAACTGTTGGGAAGAAAATGACCCAACTGTTAAGGAAATGAAAATTTTAAAATATACCTAGCTGTTGGTCACTTCTTTCATCAAGCTGTTGGGCAAATGCATTAACCAACCGTTGGTTTTATGTTAATCATTTTTGCTCATCCGTTGATTCTTTCTTTTCTTCAGATTAGCATGATGGGCTTTTCTTTCCCAGGACAGTTGGGTGAACTTTCTACACAACAGTTGTTGAAATTGTATTATTTGATTGGGAAAGACATTAACCACTTCATAGGCAATTAGATGTTTATTGTGCATTCCTTTCTATAGCCTAGCTTTCGGTTATAGTTTTAAGGAATCACTGGAAACTGAGTCATGAATGTCTGCTCAAAATATGTTAATTGGTGTAATTTAACTCACACTTTGAAATGTCTTTAATGTGAATTAAACCATAATACCCGCTGTTGGAAAACATTACAAAACTGCACCTATATTGAGATATTCATTTCAAATGCCTTGGCTTAATATGTTCCGTTTGTCACCGACTTCCGTGTATATAGTGTCCAAAACAATAAGGTTTGAAAGGCACTGTGAAATGATGCTTTTGAAATTAAAACACAAGTCTGCACACTTACTTTTGTAGCATATCCGTATGGTTCAAACGTGGAGTAAGATAGGATTATCATTGTGCATTATAACGTTTCAAATTCTGCTATATCTACTCCCATTCGAACGTGACAAAGAATACCCATATTCTGAGCTTTCATTGGATAGCCGTTTGGCGATCAGTGTGAATTGTAGCATACAAATGTGTGCTAGTTCGTAGTGGTATTTTAACAATTTTAAGGGAAAAGAGCTCGATTTTATGGCCATACGTAATGTACGAGTTTTCCTCTTTTGCCGATGTCAAAGATGACAAAAGGAATTTTTAGATTATGGAACAATTATCTGATTATGAGAAGAAATGTGAAACAAAATCGAGTCAAATGTGTGGTTGTTCGACGCAAAACCTGCGGCCAGAAATTTACCCAACTTTAAGCAAAAATTATGCTAATTAGCAAATAATTGCCCAGCAAGTAGGTAAAACGAAAATTTGCCCACTAGTTGAATAAAAGCTTGTCGTCCGACTTTGACAAGTAATTGGGTATAACAAGAGACGTTTGTAGAAGGAACATTTTAACCATTGTCTGACCAAAGTTTGACCAACATTACAGCAATTACCTTTGCCTAACAAAAATATTGCCCAGTATTTTAAGAGTGTGGACGCTCTGGATTAATTATATGAATCAGATATAGGCCTACCCCACCCTTCCTCTCTTCTTCTTCAAACTGAGTCGAATTGGAGAATCTCCTGTTGAGAACGCAAGCAGTTTAAATGCCGCTGGGCAACTGACCCAGAAGAGCAAGGAGCTGTTCTTTGGGGGTGGGGTGTTGTGGGTTGAACATTGAAGGTCACTTTCCTGAGGGATCTACGGGGATTCAAGGGTTTCCCCTCATTTTGGAATTTTTTTTTATTATTTGAGCGAACTTAGATGCAGTTTGATGCTACATTTTGCATACTGTGTAGAGAACATTTTTGAAATTTTATTGAAAAAATAAAACCTAACCCCCATTTCCGACTCTTGTTTTCAGCTTTGAAATAATCATTGCTATGAATTACTTTTAACCGTGCCCACTCACTAGAGCTCCCCGACGAAATTTCTTAAAGCCTCACACGAACAACCCACTAGCTGACTTTATCTTTATGAGATGATAATAAAGATATAAAAATATATTTTTGGCTCCCCGATGATTTTTAATTTTCCCGACAGGGATATAACTCCTCTGCTCTGCTCTGATGCCACACTTATTTACAGCAAGATCCAACCTTCTTGTGAGTTTCACATAAACCGATGATTTAACCTGTGAAGTTTTAAAATAGGTAACCTATAAACTTATGTGGAGAATTACTGTGATTATGTAGGATATGCCGAAATTGAACATTGGACTTCGTGCGGTCTCCGCGAGCAGACCCTTTAACTTTGTTTCATTATAAGACGTAAATATACCACTTTAGAAAGTTGATAATACCATAACACTTTATACGTCAGGTTGATGCATGTTAAGGTTCTGTTACATCACCAAAACACATTAAGGGTTATGATCATATTTCTAAATACATTTAGAGACTACACTTTTATTGGCATAAGTTTAAACAACAGCATTACTCTGATTGGTCAATGCATAACTTGTGCAGAATGTTTAACATTATTCAGTGGTATACTACAGCTCACGTTCGTATACAGGAGTGACACTATGTGGATATAGACTTGAGCAATTTAAATTCATTGCAGAACACGGTAGTTCAATGCAAGATGTGTACCAACCAGGTCGGTAGGTGTTTTTCTTTAAAAAAAATTGAGGAGTTAGCTCGTGGAGGAGAATTGCTGCTGTTTGGGGAAAGATTTGTTGGTCTTCCAAACACGAATTATTACATATTTACACGTTTGTTGGCCTACGCCTTCAACTCCAACGGCCTTTTCTACATGTAAAGTGACATATTATCTTTGAACTGTATAAGCATGACACAAACAGGAAACAGCTTTTATAACATAAAACCTTCAGCAGGGTCGTAGCCAATGCGAAATTCCAAGGGGATAGTTCATGAGTGACACTAGCAAAGCGGAGCACCAAGTCGTACGTCTACAAATAAATTGAGACTAGGGAAAGGTGCTGAAGGGAGGGGTACATCCAAGGCCTGACTTAGGTGCAAAATTGTGGTTGGTTGACCTTGAACTGTCTTGTATCTTTACAAAGTGTCATTATTTAGTGATATTCTTCCTAGTATGGGTCAAAAAGTGCTGTCTAAGAGAAGAGGATGACACTGTATACTCTGTGAAAATTTGAAAATTTTTTGTCTTTGTGAGGTGGTCTTGGATGAAAATGTTGCTTTCCTTGGTTAAAGCATCGTTAAGCGATGAATTGACTATATATTTAGGGATCCTCCTTATTTAGTGGTTTGTTTTCTATTTTGTTAGGGTGCAATTGAAGGGGATGTTGCCTAAGTGGAGGGATGGCACCTCTACTTTTTGAGAAATTTTTCTTGTTCTAAGTTTTTCTAGATCTAAAATAGTTTAATCTTCGGTAAAGCTTTTGACTGATACCATGACCTGAATTTTTTTTATTATTTACTGCGTTTTTCGGCTATGGTATGTCATCCCTACAAAGCTGGCACCCGGTGAAGGCTTCGCCCTAGCTCTCTTAGTACGCCACTGGGATAACAATCTTCGGTTGGTGGGTATCCGTAGCATAGGCATACAAGAAAATGTTCGGTCGAAAAGTCTCCCAGATGAGGGTGACACCTTTCAGACCTTAAAGTTGTATCTAAACATTTTTTACATTTAGATTTCATGCTTTAGAAAAAAATTAGATTACAAAACGAATTGCTAGATTTGATTCAAAGGGAAAATGCTGTCACCCGACGGCGGGTATCATATTTCATGAACGGTTTTTAGGATCATGTTACAATATGTTACTCACCGAGTTGTGAAATTCACGTATAGAGTTGCCTCCTTGGTTTACCTTGAATATGCAATATGCAATATTTGTGTTTTATATATCAAGAAAGACACTTGAAGTGAAATAAGAGGACATTTGTGAGATTTAGCTTTTGCTTAAAAATAAGTTTGCGGGGACCACTTGTGCCCTTTAAATAAAGTCTTATTACCAAATCATTGAGTTTAGCTAATAATTGTTAACCATATGCTGTTTTATATCTAGCCAGCGCACATGCTTGTGTGCTCAAGCGGTGTATCTTGCAGGAGGAAAATGGCTCATTTGTAAGGAGGAGAAACCAGCGTTAGAACGCATCCACGACGGGGATCCGGGGACTTCACCAGGACAACTTTGGGAAAAAGGGAATTCTTTTATTCGATTTCTCAGGTTCTCGGGGCCTTGAAATCATAATTTGGACAATGAAGTTTTCAGCATTTTAGTGTTTTTTCTCAAGTAGGATATCTTTCATTTATAAATTGGAAATCTCAGGGGTGGTTGCTGCCCCCCCCCCGCAGGCCACGACCTGCTCAATCTCACCTCCAGTAGACTCTATCAAAACTCCCCCCCCCCTCCGAAATATAAGGCATTTCAAATTTTTGAAAATTAGTAAGTTCAGGTGAACAAATTATCATGAGCTACAAAACAGTAGACATCTTGATCTGAGAAACATATTTCTTGAAAACACAGCAGTTTCCCTGCAGTGAATGGCCGATTACTCTACAAAACATGAATTTAATTATTGCAAAATTTTCTATGCCACAAACGAAATATTTTCTCTTTATTTTATAAATCTGCGATTCACTATTGAGGTGTTCACCTGGAATATTTATTGTTCAGTTTTTATGTCCTGTGTGCATTATGTTTATGCTTCAATTTATTTTGGATAAGTAAAAGCCTGTTTTTTAGAATGTGGTCACAATTTTAGAAGCTTTTGATGATATTTGTTTCGGAGATAATTGCATATTAGTGGGATGGCTTGTGAATGTAGCCTACCTCGTAACCATGATGCCACTCAGACTACAGGAGTAATGGAGGTAAGGTGTGGCACGTTGATGTACAATTATCTGTTTTGGTCGTTAAAAATGAGACATGGGATACATTTGCTGACATTACAGCCATACTGCCCAATATCATTTAGTATGCACGAAGAGAATACATGTGAGACATGATGTTGAAGCCCAAGTTGTTGATATGTGCAATCGTTATTGGCGTAATGTCCAACACATTTGGCATGTTGCCACTCTCTTTAGTTTTGCTCTCGAACAAGTAAGCATTTGTGCTATGTACCTGTAGGCCATTAACAGCATAAAATACAAAAAAATAACTCATTGTTATAGTTTTGGCGATAAAAATTGTTTTGTTTGACCAGCATTTTCTCCAAAAGCTAGTCACTCGAGTCCAGGTCAAAGACCAAATATATGTGAAGGTCATATAAGCTTAAATTGCAAAATTGTGTTGAGAACTCCTATTTGGCCCTATACGTCCAATAAAATAAATAAAGTGGATAAGCAGACCTACTTGACAATGAATTGTGCTTATTCATTGATGACGTCATATGTAAAATGCCAAAGTTACATTGTCTACTTGTCAGTTTGCTGGAAAATTCCTTATTAAACCACAAAGTATAGGGAACAGTGAGGAAGACGAGATTTAAAACCCCACAGGTGGTCTCCTCGATACTTTTATTACATTTATTATTTTAGTGTAACTAAGCAAAACAGAGACAAATATTTTTATTCGCCTCGTACGTAGTTCTTGGTAATTTCATTGACACAATTAAAATTGTTTCTCAATGGAATTTCAATTGACTTGTGTTCACATTCCTTTGTTCTAATCGATTCGGTTGTAGATATCCCGACAACAACATGCCAACAGTATAAGTTACCTGGTTGTCTGTATCATATTTTGACATGCTTTACAACGTTTGACGTTTACCTCCATCTTGTCGTCATGATTATCAGCAATCAAAGAATCTGTTTTATAAATAAAAAAAAACATATTTAGTTATAAATAGAAATTACGTTTGCTACATCTATCAGACCTGAAAACTATACATCGACTTAGATGATTGAAGCCTGTAATTGACGTCTAGACTTTAGATTAAGAAGAAAGGCGGTCAAAAGATGATGTAGGGAAAGACAGAGCCGTCCGGGATATATCTATTGCAGTATGAAGATAAATCATCCTAATTTCACACTGGATTCTACTTCGAATCATTTTCACGCGATACATTAGACACGTGTAAAGAAATTCGAGCGTGGTATTGTCTTAATGTTTCAAGTATAAAAGCGTTTCTTGCCCCAACAACGTTACAAAATATATAGGACACACGTAATTTTGATGAGTTTGAAAGTTTCGCAAGACTCTTGAGCCACCCACTCGGGAACCCCCATGCGTTTGTAGCAACTGTCTTGTTTTCACCTCCTGTAGCTTCATGAGATATTAAACACGTGCGTATCTGTTTGATGATCATAATAAATCATGATGAAACAGTTAACTAATTTTTATATATTTGTGTGGCTATAAAAAGTAAGGAAAGCAGGGAGTCACGAACGACTGAACAGTGGTTTGTAATCTTCGAAGACGGTTAATTTAAACAATTTTTGAAAAACGTTTGCAGCTGATGACACTGATAGAAGCTGGTATTGGTAGGTCTAATCTCAGAGAGATGACGAATCTCCAACAGGGGAGGGGGGGGGGTGCTTCACACAGAGAAGTGGACATCTTGTCCTTCCTCGACTCCGACAGGGACGATAACTTCCGAAACTGGATGATTGAAAATAGAGTAATCCTTTTAATGATCTGAAATAGTAAAGGAAACGCTTGCACTCCCAAAGCTTTTAGGATACAGCATAAACAACCAAGCCATTTCAAGGAGTAAGAGGTGTTTTTGTTAAAACTGACATTTGCGACGGTTATAAGTGCTCATGTCACCAGCCATAAACTTTCTTCTCTTACAGCTAAAAGGGATTGGTTTCCCTCCCGTTACACAGTCTTTCGGACTAGCCCTAGGAAAGGAAATTTTTACTTTAGCCCTAACCAACAGGTCCTTAATAAGGTTGGTTGCTCTCGAAAACTCACATCGGAAGGCGTCACGTATCCTACCAGAAAGGTAAATGAGAGGTATGTATTTAAGAATTGTAGCCTTGGTGTAAGGCAGACCAGGGTGGTTTTTATTCTCCTCTAAGGGGGGGGGGGCTTGGTTGAGGCGTACTAAAGTTCCTAAAAATCCAATCTGGCTAGAAAGACACCTTTTGCTATAAAGGTTTTTCACGTGACGTCATCGCGTTTCAATTTTGCATACTGGCCGTCACTGAACATGCGCAAAAGGTGTCTTATAGATACGCACGCACGAAACGGCCTTAGTTATAATTGTTGTACAATGGACGCCTGGCCGTCAAAATACAGAGACGCGCAGCGCAGTGACGTCGGTGAAAAACCTCTGTAACAGCCCTTGCGGACCAAGATGTCAGACACCTCCTGTCCATACGACAGACCTGTCATCAACAAATAAGCCAAAGATCAGATTTAGTGTCAAACCTAGCCAGAAACTCTTCCTCTAATGCTCCCGTCAAGATGTTGGAATAAGAGGGCCCCGTCTTAGTATACCAAAGATCTGAAGGTTAAAGTTAGCACTGAATAAAAAAAAAACAGGATGAGGACAAATATAGTCAGCCTAAAAGTTTCATTCATCGCGTAGGGAGAGAAGCGATTGTTGGTAAGGAAGAATATTAAAGCTGATAGGTCCTCTCCGTGGGTAATATTTGGATATGAAGTGACAGTGTCTGAAGAAGTCAAAATGGCGCTGCTAGGAGTCTCTGAATTAATGCAGTTTTTTAAGGACGTCGGGAGTATCCTGAATGTATATGTATACATATAGAAGCAGCGATAAAAGATTTCAAACCTAAAAGAATTCAAAAATGAACTGCAACAAATTTGTTTAAGATTTAATAATCATAAAAAATCCATTTGGGATAACTTGCCCGGAATTCTAGTGGCGGAAAATATTAACCTTCCAAACCATTCTTTTGTTAAAGATGCATTTTTGTAGGTTCTAATTTCAGTTCTTCAGTTTTACGTAAACTTAAAGAAATCGAATGGATTTGAAGAGTTAATTGCTTTGTTTAAGGTGTCAACAAAGATTTTGGACTTCTTACTCCGTATCAGTTTTACAAGGCCTGACTGACCTTTTGTCTTGGGTCAGCCAGCGCCCTTAATCCCCTAGGTGGGTTGGGTTTACAAAACTTTCCCCAGTACGTCTTTTTATGTAGCTTTTACAACTCTCTAAGCAGTTTTTGTAACAGCGCATCACTGTACATTCTGGTTTTTACAATTTGTTTCTGGTTTCTTTTATATCCTAGAAGTTCTTTTATGTACACCTTTTGTGTTCTTTTAATGCTACATTGGTTGCAGCTCATTTTTAGTTCTTTAGGTTTTAAACCTTTTACCGCTGCTACTACACTTCTCGATAAGTCACTGTTTTTTTATCTGTTTGCCGGTCTAGTAGTTGCCGATATAGGTCCGAGGCTGTCTGTCTGTCTGTCTGTCTGTCTGTATCATATATATATATATATATATACATACTCTTTCAGCATAAGGCAAGTGCCTGTGTTACTGAGTTAGAGGAAAAATGGCCTAAGGTCTCTGTTCGACTATTTAATACAGCGTTGATTGACTTATATATATATATATATATATATATATATATATATAATATAACTAAGCAAGCATATTTTCCTCACTTCTCTGAGTTTCTCGCCCTTCCGGCGATCATCAGGTGAGCTGACTGACTAAAGTCTAACCTATACCGATACACTTATGTCTGTCTAGCACGGCTCGGTGGTCGCGGTCCATGTCTACACTTTATAATGAGCTCAGCTCTTTTGTGTAAGCAGCTTTCGGTTCTGCTTCTCAGGATTTCCAGTCTCTCATCTTGACACAAGCTACAGGGCCCCGATTGGCCAGATGACGTATTCGATTTACGGATTATTTGCCAAGTAATTTTGTACGGGCTCTGCCAAGTCGGTATTGAGCACTTTAAGCATGCTGGTGATATCAGTCATCTTTATATATA